>JAVIWC010009662.1:0-14546 GCA_031894815.1 Creontiades dilutus | reverse complement strand
TCCGTGACGGACAAGGAAGGATTAACAGTAGTAAATGCAATCAAGTATTTCCGATCCTACCTTGAAGGAAGACGATTTTCAGTTTACACCGACCATTCAGCCCTTTCCAATTTGCTTGATCTGAAGAATCCTAAGGGAAGGCTCGGTAGGTGGCAGGTGTTCTTGATGGGCTTTGAAATAGAAATTAAACACAGGAGTGGTGCGGAGCTGCAGGATGCTGACTGCATTTCAAGGCTATGTATTGATGCTCCACCAGAGCTGCCTGGGGTATGTACAGTTCGTTCGGAAGACAACAGAATCCTGATTGATAGTACTCGTACTTCAGAGGTTTTGCGCCAATACCATGACAATCCAGGCTCAGGTGGCCATGATGGGTTTCTCAAGACCTACTTCAAGATAAAGAAGCGTTTCAAATGGCCAGGCATGAAGAAGGAGATCGAGAACTACGTCCGAAGTTGTCATGAATGCCAGCTGGTTAAATTCAAATTCAAGCCTAAGCCAGACACAATGATCATTCCCAATAAGTCACAGACACCCTTTGAATGCCTGCATTTGGACTTCGGCGAGAGAACCAAAAAGTCAGAGGGGAGGGCGTCAACCCAATCGTTTACCAATCTCAATGAAACTTCTAAGGTTTGTTCAGTTTGATGTGTAGATGAGAACCTATGAGTTTCATGATCATTGGATCAATAGAAGCCTCTGCCCGTGCGCAAACGTGAAATCCTTCTTACACATATAACTCCGGAAGTTCTTGACCAATCTCGATGAAACTTCTAAGATTTGTTCAGTTTGATGTGTAGATGAGTTCCTACCAGTTTCAAGATTCCCTGATCAATAGTAGCCTCTGCGCATGCGCAAACGTGAAATCCTTGTTACACATATAACTCCGGAAGTTCTGGACCAATCTCAATGAAACATTCAAGGTTTGTTCAGTTCGATCTGTAGATGAGTTCCTACGAGTTTCATGATTCCCGGATCAATAGTAGTCTCTGCGCATGCGCAAACGTGAAAACCTAGTTACACTCATAACTACGAGAGTTCTATACCAATCTCGATGAAACTTCTAAGGTTTGTTCAGTTTGATGTTTAGATGAGAACCTATGAGTTTCATGATCATTGGATCAATAGAAGCCTCTGCCAGTGCGCAAACGTGAAATCCTTCTTACACATATAACTCCGGAAGTTCTTGACCAATCTCGATGAAACTTCTAAGGTTTGTTCAGTTTGATGTGTAGATGAGTTCCTATGTGTAGATGAGTTCCTACGAGTTTCAAGATTCCCTGATCAATAGTAGCCTCTGCGCATGCGCAAATGTGAAATCCTTCTTACACTTATAACTCCAGGAGTTCTCAACCAATCTCGATGAAACTTCTAAGGTTAGTTCAGTTTGATGTGTAGATGAGAACCTATGAGTTTCATGATCATTGGATCAATAGAAGCCTCTGAGCATGCGCAAACGTGAAATCCTTGTAACACTTATAACTACGAGAGTTCTATACCAATCTCGATGAAACATTCAAGGTTTGTTCAGTTTGATGTGTAGATAAGTTCCTACGAGTTTCAAGATTCCCTGATCAATAGTAGCCTCTGCGCATGCGCAAACTTGAAATCCTTGTTACACTTATAACTCCAGGAGTTCTGGACCAATCTTGATGAAACTTCTAAGGTTTGTTCAGTTCGATGTGTAGATGAGTTCCTACGAGTTTCAAGATTCCCTGATCAATAGTAGCCTCTGCGCATGCGCAAACGTGAAATCCTTCTTACACTTATAACTCCGAGAGTTCTGGACCAATCTCGATGAAACTTCTAAGGTTTGTTCAGTTTGATGTGTAGATGAGTTCCTACGAGTTTCATGATTATCTGATCAATAGTAGCCTCTGCGCATGCGCAAACGTGAAATCCTTGTTACACTTATAACTCCGAGAGTTCTGGACCAATCTCGATGAAACTTCTAAGGTTTGTTCAGTTCGATGTTTAGATTAGTTCCTACAAGTTTCATGATTCCCGGATCAATAGTAGCCTCTGCGCATGCGCGAACGTGAAATCCTTGTTACACTTATAACTCCGAGAGTTCTGGACCAATCTCGATGAAACTTCTAAGGTTTGTTCAGTTTGATGTGTAGATGAGTTCCTATGAGTTTCATGATTCCCGGATCAATAGTGGCCTCTGCGCATGCGCAAACGTGAAATCCTTCTTACACTTATAACTCCGGGATTTCTCGACCAATCTCGATGAAACATTCAAGGTTTGTTCAGTTCGATGTGTGGATGAGTTCCTACGAGTTTCAAGATTCCCTGATCAATAGTAGCCTCTGCGCATGCGCAAACGTGAAATCCTTGTTACACTTATAACTCCGGGAGTTCTGGACCAATCTCAATGAAACTCCTAAGGTTTGTTCAGTTTGATCGATGTGTTGATGAGTTCCTACGAGTTTCAAGATTCCCTGATCAATAGTAGCCTCTGCGCATGCGCAAACTAGAAATCCCTTTTACACTTATAACTCCAGAAGTTCTGGACCAACATCGATGAAACTTCTAAGGTTTGTTCAGTTTGATGTCTAGATGAGAACCTATGAGTTTCATGATCATTGGATCAATAGAAGCCTCTGCGCATGCGCAAACGTGAAACCATTGTTACACTTATAACTACGAGAGTTCTATACCAATCTCGATGAAACATTCAAGGTTTGTTCAGTTCGATGTGTAGATAAGTTCCTACAAGTTTCATGATTCCCGGATCAATAGTAGCCTCTGCGCATGCGCAAACGTGAAATCCTTCTTACACTTATAACTCCAGCAGCTCTCAACCAATCTCAATGAAACTTCTAAGGTTTGTTCAGTTTGATGTGTAGATGAGAACCTATGAGTTTCATGATCATTGGATCAATAGAAGCCTCTGCCCGTGCGCAAACGTGAAATCCTTCTTACACATATAACTCCGGAAGTTCTTGACCAATCTCGATGAAACTTCTAAGATTTGTTCAGTTTGATGTGTAGATGAGTTCCTACGAGTTTCAAGATTCCCTGATCAATAGTAGCCTCTGCGCATGCGCAAACGTGAAATCCTTGTTACACATATAACTCCGGGAGTTCTGGACCAATCTCAACGAAACATTCAAGGTTTGTTCAGTTCGATCTGTAGATGAGTTCCTACGAGTTTCATGATTCCCGGATCAATAGTAGTCTCTGCGCATGCGCAAACGTGAAAACCTAGTTACACTCATAACTACGAGAGTTCTATACCAATCTCGATGAAACTTCTAAGGTTTGTTCAGTTTGATGTGTAGATGAGAACCTATGAGTTTCATGATCATTGGATCAATAGAAGCCTCTGCCCGTGCGCAAACGTGAAATCCTTCTTACACATATAACTCCGGAAGTTCTTGACGAATCTCGATGAAACTTCTAAGATTTGTTCAGTTTGATGTGTAGATGAGTTCCTACCAGTTTCAAGATTCCCTGATCAATAGTAGCCTCTGCGCATGCGCAAACGTGAAATCCTTGTTACACATATAACTCCTGGTGAAGATCTGGACCAATCTCAATGAAACATTCAAGGTTTGTTCAGTTCAATCTGTAGATGAGTTCCTACGAGTTTCATGATTCCCGGATCAATAGTAGTCTCTGCGCATGCGCAAACGTGAAAACCTAGTTACACTCATAACTACGAGAGTTCTATACCAATCTCGATGAAACTTCTAAGGTTTGTTCAGTTTGATGTGTAGATGAGAACCTATGAGTTTCATGATCATTGGATCAATAGAAGCCTCTGAGCATGCGCAAACGTGAAATCCTTGTTACACTTATAACTACGAGAGTTCTATACCAATCTCGATGAAACATTCAAGGTTTGTTCAGTTCGATGTGTAGATAAGTTCCTACAAGTTTCATGATTCCCGGATCAATAGTAGCCTCTGCGCATGCGCAAACGTGAAATCCTTGTTACACTTATAACTCCGGGAGTTCTGGACCAATCTCAATGAAACTTCAAGGTTTGTTCAGATCGATGTGTAGATGAGTTCCTACGAGTTTCAAGATTCCCTGATCAATAGTAGCCTCTGCGCATGCGCAAACTAGAAATCCCTTTTACACTTATAACTCCAGAAGTTCTGGACCAATATCGATGAAACTTCTAAGGTTTGTTCAGTTTGATGTGTAGATGAGAACCTATGAGTTTCATGATCATTGGATCAATAGAAGCCTCTGCGCATGCGCAAACGTAAATCCTTGTTACACTTATAACTACGAGAGTTCTATACCAATCTCGATGAAACATTCAAGGTTTGTTCAGTTCGATGTGTAGATGAGTTCCTACAAGTTTCATGATTCCCGAATCAATAGTAGCCTCTGCGCATGCGCAAACGTGAAATCCTTCTTACACTTATAACTCCAGCAGCTCTCAACCAATCTCGATGAAACTTCTAAGGTTTGTTCAGTTTGATGTGTAGATGAGAACCTATGAGTTTCATGATCATTGGATCAATAGAAGCCTCTGCGCATGCGCAAACGTGAAATCCTTGTTACACTTATAACTACGAGAGTTCTATACCAATCTCGATGAAACATTCAAGGTTTGTTCAGTTCGATGTGTAGATAAGTTCCTACAAGTTTCATGATTCCCGGATCAATAGTAGCCTCTGCGCATGCGCAAACGTGAAATCCTTGTTACACTTATAACTCCGGGAGTTCTGGACCAATCTCAATGAAACTTCCAAGGTTTGTTCAGATCGATGTGTAGATGAGTTCCTACGAGTTTCAAGATTCCCTGATCAATAGTAGCCTCTGCGCATGCGCAAACTAGAAATCCCTTTTACACTTATAACTCCAGAAGTTCTGGACCAACATCGATGAAACTTCTAAGGTTTGTTCAGTTTGATGTCTAGATGAGAACCTATGAGTTTCATGATCATTGGATCAATAGAAGCCTCTGCGCATGCGCAAACGTGAAACCATTGTTACACTTATAACTACGAGAGTTCTATACCAATCTCGATGAAACATTCAAGGTTTGTTCAGTTCGATGTGTAGATAAGTTCCTACAAGTTTCATGATTCCCGGATCAATAGTAGCCTCTGCGCATGCGCAAACGTGAAATCCTTCTTACACTTATAACTCCAGCAGCTCTCAACCAATCTCAATGAAACTTCTAAGGTTTGTTCAGTTTGATGTGTAGATGAGAACCTATGAGTTTCATGATCATTGGATCAATCGAAGCCTCTGCCCGTGCGCAAACGTGAAATCCAATCTCAATGAAATCTCGATTCTAAGATTTGTTCAGTTTGATGTGTAGATGAGTTCCTACGAGTTTCAAGATTCCCTGATCAATAGTAGCCTCTGCGCATGCGCAAACGTGAAATCCTTGTTACACATATAACTCCGGGAGTTCTGGACCAATCTCAACGAAACATTCAAGGTTTGTTCAGTTCGATCTGTAGATGAGTTCCTACGAGTTTCATGATTCCCGGATCAATAGTAGTCTCTGCGCATGCGCAAACGTGAAAACCTAGTTACACTCATAACTACGAGAGTTCTATACCAATCTCGATGAAACTTCTAAGGTTTGTTCAGTTTGATGTGTAGATGAGAACCTATGAGTTTCATGATCATTGGATCAATAGAAGCCTCTGCCAGTTACACTTATAACTCCGGAAGTTCTTGACCAATCTCGATGAAACTTCTAAGGTTTGTTCAGTTTGATGTGTAGATGAGTTCCTACAGTTTCAAGATTCCCTGATCAATAGTAGCCTCTGCGCATGCGCAAACGTGAAATCCTTGTTACACTTATAACTCCGAAGTTCTGGACCAATCTCGATGAAACTTCTAAGGTTTGTTCAGTTTGATGTGTAGATGAGTTCCTACGAGTTTCATGATTCCCTGGATCAATAGTAGCCTCTGCGCATGCGCAAACGTGAAATCCTTGTTACACTTATAACTCCGAGAGTTCTATACCAATCTCGATGAAACTTCTAAGGTTTGTTCAGTTTGATGTGTAGATGAGAACCTACGAGTTTCATGATTCCCTGATCAATAGTAGCCTCTGCGCGTGCGCAAACGTGAAATCCTTTTTACACTTATAACTCCAGAAGTTCTGGACCAATCTCGATGAAACTTCTAAGGTTAGTTCAGTTCGATGTGTAGATGAGTTCCTACGAGTTTCAAGATTCCCTGATCAATAGTAGCCTCTGCGCATGCGCAAACGTGAAATCCTTCTCACACTTATAACTCCAGAAGTTCTGGACCAATATCGATGAAACTTTTAAGGTTTGTTCAGTTTGATGTGTAGATGAGAACCTATGAGTTTCATGATAATTGGATCAATAGTAGCCTCTGCGAAATCCACAACGAGAAATCCTTCTTACACTTATAACTCCAGAAGTTCTGGACCAATCTCGATGAAACTTCTAAGGTTTGTTCAGTTTGATGTGTAGATGAGAACCTATGAGTTTCATGATTCATTGGATCAATAGAAGCCTCTGCGCATGCGCAAACGTGAAATCCTTGTTACACTTATAACTACGAGAGTTCTATACCAATCTCGATGAAACATTCAAGGTTTGTTCAGTTTGATGTGTAGATAAGTTCCTACGAGTTTCAAGATTCCCTGATCAATAGTAGCCTCTGCGCATGCGCAAACGTGAAATCCTTGTTACACTTATAACTCCGGGAGTTCTGGACCAATCTCAATGAAACTTCTAAGGTTTGTTCAGATCGATGTGTAGATGAGTTCCTACGAGTTTCAAGATTCCCTGATCAATAGTAGCCTCTGCGCATGCGCAAACGTGAAATCCTTCTTACACTTATAACTCCAGAAGTTCTGGACCAATCTCGATGAAACTTCTAAGGTTTGTTCAGTTTGATGTGTAGATGAGAACCTATGAGTTTCATGATCATTGGATCAATAGAAGCCTCTGCGCATGCGCAAACGTGAAATCCTTGTTACACTTATAACTACGAGAGTTCTATACCAATCTCGATGAAACATTCAAGGTTTGTTCAGTTCGATGTGTAGATAAGTTCCTACAAGTTTCAAGATTCCCTGATCAATAGTAGCCTCTGCGCATGCGCAAACGTGAAATCCTTCTTACACTTATAACTCCAGGAGTTCTGGACCAATCTCGATGAAACTTCTAAGGTTTGTTCAGTTTGATGTGTAGATGAGAACCTATGAGTTTCATGATCATTGGATCAATAGTAGCCTCTGCGCATGCGCAAACGTGAAATCCTTCTTACACTTATAACTCCGGAAGTTCTTCACCAATCTCGATGAAACATTCAAGGTTTGTTCAGTTCGATGTGTAGATAAGTTCCTACGAGTTTCATGATTCCCAGATCAATAGTAGCCTCTGCGCATGCGCAAACGTGAAATCCTTGTTACACTTATAACTCCGGGAGTTCTGGACCAATCTCGATGAAACATTCAAGGTTTGTTCAGTTCGATGTGTAGATGAGTTACTACAGTTTCAAGATTCCCTGATCAATAGTAGCCTCTGCGCATGCGCAAACGTGAAATCCTTCTTACACTTATAACTCCAGAGTTCTCAACCAATCTCGATGAAACTTCTAAGGTTTGTTCAGTTTGATGTGTAGATGAGAACCTATGAGTTTCATGATCATTGGATCAATAGAACCCTCTTCGCATGCGCAAACGTCAAATCCATGTTACACTTATAACTCCGAAGTTCTATACCAATCTCGATGAAACTTCTAAGGTTTGTTCAGTTCGATGTGTGGATGAGTTCCTACGAGTTTCAAGATTCCCTGATCAATAGTAGCCTCTGCGCATGCGCAAACGTGAAATCCTTGTTACACTTATAACTCCGGGAGTTCTGGACCAATCTCAATGAAACTTCTAAGGTTTGTTCAGATCGATGTGTTGATGAGTTCCTACGAGTTTCAAGATTCCCTGATCAATAGTAGCCTCTGCGCATGCGCAAACGTGAAATCCTTCTTACACTTATAACTCCAGAAGTTCTGGACCAATCTCGATGAAACTTCTAAGGTTTGTTCAGTTTGATGTGTAGATGAGCCCCTATGAGGTTCATGATTCCCGGATCAATAGTGGCCTCTGCGCATGCGCAAACGTGAAATCGTTCTTACACTTATAACTCCGGGATTTCTCGACCAATCTCGATGAAACATTCAAGGTTTGTTCAGTTCGATGTGTGGATGAGTTCCTACGAGTTTCAAGATTCCCTGATCAATAGTAGCCTCTGCGCATGCGCAAACGTGAAATCCTTTTTACACTTATAACTCCAGAAGTTCTGGACCAATCTCGATGAAACTTCTAAGGTTTGTTCAGTTTGATGTGTAGATGAGTTCCTACGAGTTTCAAGATTCCCTGATCAATAGTAGCCTCTGCGCATGCGCAAACGTGAAATCCTTTTACACTTATAACTCCAGAAGTTCTGGACCAATCTCGATGAAACTTCTAAGGTTTGTTCAGTTTGATGTGTAGATGAGAACCTATGAGTTTCATGATCATTGGATCAATAGAAGCCTCTGCGCATGCGCAAACGTGAAATCCTTGTTACACTTATAACTACGAGAGTTCTATACCAATCTCGATGAAACATTCAAGGTTTGTTCAGTTCGATGTGTAGATAAGTTCCTACAAGTTTCATGATTCCCGGATCAATAGTAGCCTCTGCGCATGCGCAAACTTGAAATCCTTCTTACACTTATAACTCCAGAAGTTCTAAACCAATCTCGATGAAACTTCTAAGGTTTGTTCAGTTTGATGTGTAGATGAGAACCTATGAGTTTCATGATCATTGGATCAATAGAAGCCTCTGCCATGCGCAAACGTGAAATCCTTCTTACACATTATAACTCCGGAAGTTCTTGACCAATCTCGATGAAACTTCTAAGATTTGTTCAGTTTGATGTGTAGATGAGTTCCTACCAGTTTCAAGATTCCCTGATCAATAGTAGCCTCTGCGCATGCGCAAACGTGAAATCCTTGTTACACTTATAACTCCGGGAGTTCTGGACCAATCTCAATGAAACTTCCAAGGTTTGTTCAGATCGATGTGTAGATGAGTTCCTACGAGTTTCAAGATTCCCTGATCAATAGTAGCCTCTGCGCATGCGCAAACTAGAAATCCCTTTTACACTTATAACTCCAGAAGTTCTGGACCAACATCGATGAAACTTCTAAGGTTTGTTCAGTTTGATGTCTAGATGAGAACCTATGAGTTTCATGATCATTGGATCAATAGAAGCCTCTGCGCATGCGCAAACGTGAAACCATTGTTACACTTATAACTACGAGAGTTCTATACCAATCTCGATGAAACATTCAAGGTTTGTTCAGTTCGATGTGTAGATAAGTTCCTACTAGTTTCATGATTCCCGGATCAATAGTAGCCTCTGCGCATGCGCAAACGTGAAATCCTTGTTACACTTATAACTCCGGGAGTTCTGGACCAATCTCAATGAAACTTCCAAGGTTTGTTCAGATCGATGTGTAGATGAGTTCCTACGAGTTTCAAGATTCCCTGATCAATAGTAGCCTCTGCGCATGCGCAAACTAGAAATCCCTTTTACACTTATAACTCCAGAAGTTCTGGACCAATATCGATGAAACTTCTACGGTTGGTTCAGTTTGTTGTGTAGATGAGAACCTATGAGTTTCATGATCATTGGATCAATAGAAGCCTCTGCGCATGCGCAAACGTGAAATCCTTGTTACACTTATAACTAATAGAGTTCTATACCAATCTCGATGAAACATTCAAGGTTTGTTCAGTTCGATGTGTAGATGAGTTCCTACAAGTTTCATGATTCCCGGATCAATAGTAGCCTCTGCGCATGCGCAAACGTGAAATCCTTCTTACACTTATAACTCCAGGAGTTCTGGACCAATCTCGATGAAACTTCTAAGGTTTGTTCAGTTTGATGTGTAGATGAGAACCTATGAGTTTCATGATCATTGGATCAATAGTAGCCTCTGCGCATGCGCAAACGTGAAATCCTTGTTACACTTATAACTCCGAGAGTTCTATACCAATCTCGATGAAACATTCAAGGTTTGTTCAGTTTGATGTGTAGATGAGTTCCTACAAGTTTCATGATTCCCGGATCAATAGTAGCCTCTGCGCATGCGCAAACGTGAAATCCTTGTTACACTTATAACTCCGGGAGTTCTGGACCAATCTCAATGAAACTTCTAAGGTTTGTTCAGTTTGATGTGTAGATGAGTTCCTACGAGTTTCAAGATTCCCTGATCAATAGTAGCCTCTGCGCATGCGCAAACGTGAAATCCTTCTTACACTTATAACTCCAGAGTTCTGGACCAATCTCGATGAAACTTCTAAGGTTTGTTCAGTTTGATGTGTAGATGAGAACCTATGAGTTTCATGATCATTGGATCAATAGAAGCCTCTGCGCATGCGCAAACGTGAAATCCTTGTTACACTTATAACTACGAGAGTTCTATACCAATCTCGATGAAACATTCAAGGTTTGTTCAGTTTGATGTGTAGATGAGTTCCTACGAGTTTCAAGATTCCCTGATCAATAGTAGCCTCTGCGCATGCGCAAACGTGAAATCCTTCTTACACTTATAACTCCAACAGCTCTAAACCAATCTCAATGAAACTTCTAAGGTTTGTTCAGATCGATGTGTAGATGAGTTCCTACGAGTTTCATGATTCCCTGATCAATAGTAGCCTCTGCGCATGCGCAAACGTGAAATCCTTCTTACACTTATAACTCCAGAAGTTCTGGACCAATCTCGATGAAACTTCTAAGGTTTGTTCAGTTTGATGTGTAGATGAGTTCCTATGAGTTTCATGATTCCCGGATCAATAGTAGCCTCTGCGCATGCGCAAACGTGAAATCCTTGTTACACTTATAACTCCGGAGTTCTGGACCAATCTCGATGAAACTTCTAAGGTTTGTTCAGTTTGATGTGTAGATGAGTTCCTACGAGTTTCAAGATTCCCTGATCAATAGTAGCCTCTGCGCATGCGCAAACGTGAAATCCTTTTTACACTTATAACTCCAGAAGTTCTGGACCAATCTCGATGAAACTTCTAAGGTTAGTTCAGTGTGATGTGTAGATGAGAACCTGTGAGTTTCATGATCATTGGATCAATAGTAGCCTCTGCGCATGCGCAAACGTGAAATCCTTGTTACACTTATAACTCCGAGAGTTCTATACCAATCTCGATGAAACTTCTAAGGTTTGTTCAGTTTGATGTGTAGATGAGTTCCTACAAGTTTCATGATTCCCGGATCAATAGTAGCCTCTGCGCATGCGCAAACGTGAAATCCTTGTTACACTTATAACTCCGGGAGTTCTGGACCAATCTCGATGAAACTTCAAGGTTTGTTCAGTTCGATGTGTAGATGAGTTCCTACGAGTTTCAAGATTCCCTGATCAATAGTAGCCTCTGCGCATGCGCAAACGTGAAATCCTTCTTACACTTATAACTCCAGAGTTCTGGACCAATCTCGATGAAACTTCTAAGGTTTGTTCAGTTTGATGTGTAGATGAGAACCTATGAGTTTCATGATCATTGGATCAATAGAAGCCTCTGCGCATGCGCAAACGTGAAATCCTTGTTACACTTATAACTCCGGAAGTTCTTGACCAATCTCGATGAAACTTCTAAGATTTGTTCAGTTTGATGTGTAGATGAGTTCCTACCAGTTTCAAGATTCCCTGATCAATAGTAGCCTCTGCGCATGCGCAAACGTGAAATCCTTGTTACACTTATAACTCCGGGAGTTCTGGACCAATCTCAATGAAACTTCCAAGGTTTGTTCAGATCGATGTGTAGATGAGTTCCTACGAGTTTCAAGATTCCCTGATCAATAGTAGCCTCTGCGCATGCGCAAACTAGAAATCCCTTTTACACTTATAACTCCATAAGTTCTGGACCAATCTCGATGAAACTTCTAAGGTTTGTTCAGTTTGATGTGTAGATGAGAACCTATGAGTTTCATGATCATTGGATCAATAGAAGCCTCTGCGCATGCGCAAACGTGAAATCCTTGTTACACTTATAACTACGAGAGTTCTATACCAATCTCGATGAAACATTCAAGGTTTGTTCAGTTCGATGTGTAGATAAGTTCCTACAAGTTTCATGATTCGCGGATCAATAGTAGCCTCTGCGCATGCGCAAACGTGAAATCCTGGTTACACTTATAACTCCGGGAGTTCTGGACCAATCTCGATGAAACATTCAAGGTTTGTTCAGTTCGATGTGTAGATAAGTTCCTACAAGTTTCATGATTCCCGGATCAATAGTAGCCTCTGCGCATGCGCAAACGTGAAATCCTTCTTACACTTATAACTCCAGCAGCTCTCAACCAATCTCAATGAAACTTCTAAGGTTTGTTCAGTTTGATGTGTAGATGAGAACCTATGAGTTTCATGATCATTGGATCAATAGAAGCCTCTGCCCGTGCGCAAACGTGAAATCCTTCTTACACATATAACTCCGGAAGTTCTTGACCAATCTCGATGAAACTTCTAAGATTTGTTCAGTTTGATGTGTAGATGAGTTCCTACCAGTTTCAAGATTCCCTGATCAATAGTAGCCTCTGCGCATGCGCAAACGTGAAATCCTTGTTACACATATAACTCCGGGAGTTCTGGACCAATCTCAACGAAACATTCAAGGTTTGTTCAGTTCGATCTGTAGATGAGTTCCTACGAGTTTCATGATTCCCGGATCAATAGTAGTCTCTGCGCATGCGCAAACGTGAAAACCTAGTTACACTCATAACTACGAGAGTTCTATACCAATCTCGATGAAACTTCTAAGGTTTGTTCAGTTTGATGTGTAGATGAGAACCTATGAGTTTCATGATCATTGGATCAATAGAAGCCTCTGCCCGTGCGCAAACGTGAAATCCTTCTTACACATATAACTCCGGAAGTTCTTGACCAATCTCGATGAAACTTCTAAGATTTGTTCAGTTTGATGTGTAGATGAGTTCCTACCAGTTTCAAGATTCCCTGATCAATAGTAGCCTCTGCGCATGCGCAAACGTGAAATCCTTGTTACACTTATAACTACGAGAGTTCTATACCAATCTCGATGAAACATTCAAGGTTTGTTCAGTTCGATGTGTAGATAAGTTCCTACAAGTTTCATGACCCGGATCAATAGTAGCCTCTGCGCATGCGCAAACGTGAAATCCTTGTTACACTTATAACTCCGGGAGTTCTGGACCAATCTCAATGAAACTTCAAGGTTTGTTCAGATCGATGTGTAGATGAGTTCCTACGAGTTTCAAGATTCCCTGATCAATAGTAGCCTCTGCGCATGCGCAAACTAGAAATCTCTTTTACACTTATAACTCCAGAAGTTCTGGACCAATATCGATGAAACTTCTAAGGTTTGTTCAGTTTGATGTGTAGATGAGAACCTATGAGTTTCATGATCATTGGATCAATAGAAGCCCCTGGGCATGCGCAAACGTAAATCCTTGTTACACTTATAACTACGAGAGTTCTATACCAATCTCGATGAAACATTCAAGGTTTGTTCAGTTCGATGTGTAGATAAGTTCCTACAAGTTTCATGATTCCCGGATCAATAGTAGCCTCTGCGCATGCGAAAACGTGAAATCCTTCATACACTTATAACTCCAGCAGTTCTCAACCAATCTCGATGAAACTTCTAAGGTTTGTTCAGTTTGATGTGTAGATGAGAACCTATGAGTTTCATGATCATTGGATCAATAGAAGCTTCTGAGCATGCGCAAACGTGAAATCCTTGTAACACTTATAACTACGAGAGTTCTATACCAATCTCGATGAAACATTCAAGGTTTGTTCAGTTTGATGTGTAGATGAGTTCCTACAAGTTTCATGATTCCCGGATCAATAGTAGCCTCTGCGCATGCGCAAACGTGAAATCCTTGTTACACTTATAACTCCGGGAGTTCAATACCAATCTCGATGAAACATTCAAGGTTTGTTCAGTTCGATGTGTAGATAAGTTCCTACGAGTTTCATGATTCCCGGATCAATAGTAGCCTCTGCGCATGCGCAAACGTGAAATCCTTCTTACACTTATAACTCCAACAGCTCTAAACCAATCTCAATGAAACTTCTAAGGTTTGTTCAGTTTGATGTGTAGATGAGAACCTATGAGTTTCATGATCATTGGATCAATAGAAGCCTCTGCCCGTGCGCAAACGTGAAATCCTTCTTACACATTTAACTCCGGAAGTTCTTGACCAATCTCGATGAAACTTCTAAGATTTGTTCAGTTTGATGTGTAGATGAGTTCCTACCAGTTTCAAGATTCCCTGATCAATAGTAGCCTCTGCGCATGCGCAAACGTGAAATCCTTGTTACACTTATAACTCCGGGAGTTCTGGACCAATCTCAATGAAACTTCCAAGGTTTGTTCAGATCGATGTGTAGATGAGTTCCTACGAGTTTCAAGATTCCCTGATCAATAGTAGCGTCTGCGCATGCGCAAACTAGAAATCCCTTTTACACTTATAACTCCAGAAGTTCTGGACCAACATCGATGAAACTTCTAAGGTTTGTTCAGTTTGATGTCTAGATGAGAACC
>JAVIWC010009661.1:0-14787 GCA_031894815.1 Creontiades dilutus | reverse complement strand
CCAAAAATTAACTCTGTTTAATCGCTTTCAAACCTACTCTCTAAGGGGTTTTTCGGGGTGCTGAACACGAATCTGAAGTCCGTTTTTCGATAAAACGCTTCCTTCATGGTTATTTTCGCGTTTTTTCATCAAAATTGCTCAAAAATTAACTCTGTTTAATCGCTTTCAAACCTACTCTCTAAGGGGTTTTTCGGGGTTGAACACGAATCTGAAGTCCTTTTTTCGATAAAACGCTTCCTTCATGGTTATTTTCGCGTTTTTTCATCAAAATTGCTCAAAAATAAACTCTGTAATCGCTTTCAAACCTACTCTCTAAGGGGTTTTTCGGGGTGCTGAACACGAATCTGAAGTCCTTTTTTCGATAAAACGCTTCCTTCATGGTTATTTTCGCGTTTTTTCATCAAAATTGCTCAAAAATTAACTCTGTTTAATCGCTTTCAAACCTACTCTCTAAGGGGTTTTTCGGGGTGCTGAACACGAATCTGAAGTCCGTTTTTCGATAAAACGCTTCCTTCATGGTTATTTTCGCGTTTTTTCATCAAAATTGCTCAAAAATTAACTCTGTTTAATCGCTTTCAAACCTACTCTCTAAGGGGTTTTTCGGGGTGCTGAACACGAATCTGAAGTCCTTTTTTCGATAAAACGCTTCCTTCATGGTTATTTTCGCGTTTTTTCATCAAAATTGCTCAAAAATTAACTCTGTTTAATCGCTTTCAAACCTACTCTCTAAGGGGTTTTTCGGGGTGCTGAACACGAATCTGAAGTCCTTTTTTCGATAAAACGCTTCCTTCATGGTTATTTTCGCGTTTTTTCATCAAAATTGCTCAAAAATTAACTCTGTTTAATCGCTTTCAAACCTACTCTCTAAGGGGTTTTTCGGGGTGCCACGAATCTGGAAGTCCTTTTTTCGATAAAACGCTTCCTTCATGGTTATTTTCGCGTTTTTTCATCAAAATTGCTCAAAAATAAACTCTGTTTAATCGCTTTCAAACCTACTCTAAGGGGTTTTTCGGGGTGCTGAACACGAATCTGAAGTCCTTTTTTCGATAAAACGCTTCCTTCATGGTTATTTTCGCGTTTTTTCATCAAAATTGCTCAAAAATAAACTCTGTTTAATCGCTTTCAAACCTACTCTCTAAGGGGTTTTTCGGGGTGCTGAACACGAATCTGAAGTCCTTTTTTCGATAAAACGCTTCCTTCATGGTTATTTTCGCGTTTTTTCATCAAAATTGCTCAAAAATAAACTCTGTTTAATCGCTTTCAAACCTACTCTCTAAGGGGTTTTTCAAAAGGTTTTTCGGGGTGCTGAACACGAATCTGAAGTCCGTTTTTCGATAAAACGCTTCCTTCATGGTTATTTTCGCGTTTTTTCATCAAAATTGCTCAAAAATTAACTCTGTTTAATCGCTTTCAAACCTACTCTCTAAGGGGTTTTTCGGGGTGCTGAACACGAATCTGAAGTCCTTTTTTCGATAAAACGCTTCCTTCATGGTTATTTTCGCGTTTTTTCATCAAAATTGCTCAAAAATTAACTCTGTTTAATCGCTTTCAAACCTACTCTCTAAGGGGTTTTTCGGGGTGCTGAACACGAATCTGAAGTCCTTTTTCGATAAAACGCTTCCTTCATGGTTATTTTCGCGTTTTTTCATCAAAATTGCTCAAAAATTAACTCTGTTTAATCGCTTTCAAACCTACTCTAAGGGGTTTTTCGGGGTGCTGAACACGAATCTGAAGTCCTTTTTTCGATAAAACGCTTCCTTCATGGTTATTTTCGCGTTTTTTCATCAAAATTGCTCAAAAATTAACTCTGTTTAATCGCTTTCAAAAATTAACTCTAAATCGCTTTCACTCTCTAAGGGGTTTTTCGGGGTGCTGAACACGAATCTGAAGTCCGTTTTTCGATAAAACGCTTCCTTCATGGTTATTTTCGCGTTTTTTCATCAAAATTGCTCAAAAATTAACTCTGTTTAATCGCTTTCAAACCTACTCTCTAAGGGGTTTTTCGGGGTGCTGAACACGAATCTGAAGTCCGTTTTTCGATAAAACGCTTCCTTCATGGTTATTTTCGCGTTTTTTCATCAAAATTGCTCAAAAATTAACTCTGTTTAATCGCTTTCAAACCTACTCTCTAAGGGGTTTTTCGGGGTGCTGAACACGAATCTGAAGTCCGTTTTTCGATAAAACGCTTCCTTCATGGTTATTTTCGCGTTTTTTCATCAAAATTGCTCAAAAATTAACTCTGTTTAATCGCTTTCAAACCTACTCTCTAAGGGGTTTTTCGGGGTGCTGAACACGAATCTGAAGTCCGTTTTTCGATAAAACGCTTCCTTCATGGTTATTTTCGCGTTTTTTCATCAAAATTGCTCAAAAATTAACTCTGTTTAATCGCTTTCAAACCTACTCTCTAAGGGGTTTTTCGGGGTGCTGAACACGAATCTGAAGTCCGTTTTTCGATAAAACGCTTCCTTCATGGTTATTTTCGCGTTTTTTCATCAAAATTGCTCAAAAATTAACTCTGTTTAATCGCTTTCAAACCTACTCTCTAAGGGGTTTTTCGGGGTGCTGAACACGAATCTGAAGTCCTTTTTTCGATAAAACGCTTCCTTCATGGTTATTTTCGCGTTTTTTCATCAAAATTGCTCAAAAATTAACTCTGTTTAATCGCTTTCAAACCTACTCTCTAAGGGGTTTTTCGGGGTGCTGAACACGAATCTGAAGTCCTTTTTCGATAAAACGCTTCCTTCATGGTTATTTTCGCGTTTTTTCATCAAAATTGCTCAAAAATTAACTCTGTTTAATCGCTTTCAAACCTACTCTCTAAGGGGTTTTTCGGGGTGCTGAACACGAATCTGAAGTCCGTTTTTCGATAAAACGCTTCCTTCATGGTTATTTTCGCGTTTTTTCATCAAAATTGCTCAAAAATTAACTCTGTTTAATCGCTTTCAAACCTACTCTCTAAGGGGTTTTTCGGGGTGCTGAACACGAATCTGAAGTCCTTTTTCGATAAAACGCTTCCTTCATGGTTATTTTCGCGTTTTTTCATCAAAATTGCTCAAAAATTAACTCTGTTTAATCGCTTTCAAACCTACTCTCTAAGGGGTTTTTCGGGGTGCTGAACACGAATCTGAAGTCCGTTTTTCGATAAAACGCTTCCTTCATGGTTATTTTCGCGTTTTTTCATCAAAATTGCTCAAAAATTAACTCTGTTTAATCGCTTTCAAACCTACTCTCTAAGGGGTTTTTCGGGGTGCTGAACACGAATCTGAAGTCCGTTTTTCGATAAAACGCTTCCTTCATGGTTATTTTCGCGTTTTTTCATCAAAATTGCTCAAAAATTAACTCTGTTTAATCGCTTTCAAACCTACTCTCTAAGGGGTTTTTCGGGGTGCTGAACACGAATCTGAAGTCCGTTTTTCGATAAAACGCTTCCTTCATGGTTATTTTCGCGTTTTTTCATCAAAATTGCTCAAAAATTAACTCTGTTTAATCGCTTTCAAACCTACTCTCTAAGGGGTTTTTCGGGGTGCTGAACACGAATCTGAAGTCCTTTTTCGATAAAACGCTTCCTTCATGGTTATTTTCGCGTTTTTTCATCAAAATTGCTCAAAAATTAACTCTGTTTAATCGCTTTCAAACCTACTCTCTAAGGGGTTTTTCGGGGTGCTGAACACGAATCTGAAGTCCGTTTTTCGATAAAACGCTTCCTTCATGGTTATTTTCGCGTTTTTTCATCAAAATTGCTCAAAAATTAACTCTGTTTAATCGCTTTCAAACCTACTCTCTAAGGGGTTTTTCGGGGTGCTGAACACGAATCTGAAGTCCGTTTTTCGATAAAACGCTTCCTTCATGGTTATTTTCGCGTTTTTTCATCAAAATTGCTCAAAAATTAACTCTGTTTAATCGCTTTCAAACCTACTCTCTAAGGGGTTTTTCGGGGTGCTGAACACGAATCTGAAGTCCGTTTTTCGATAAAACGCTTCCTTCATGGTTATTTTCGCGTTTTTTCATCAAAATTGCTCAAAAATTAACTCTGTTTAATCGCTTTCAAACCTACTCTCTAAGGGGTTTTTCGGGGTGCTGAACACGAATCTGAAGTCCGTTTTTCGATAAAACGCTTCCTTCATGGTTATTTTCGCGTTTTTTCATCAAAATTGCTCAAAAATTAACTCTGTTTAATCGCTTTCAAACCTACTCTCTAAGGGGTTTTTCGGGGTGCTGAACACGAATCTGAAGTCCGTTTTTCGATAAAACGCTTCCTTCATGGTTATTTTCGCGTTTTTTCATCAAAATTGCTCAAAAATTAACTCTGTTTAATCGCTTTCAAACCTACTCTCTAAGGGGTTTTTCGGGGTGCTGAACACGAATCTGAAGTCCGTTTTTCGATAAAACGCTTCCTTCATGGTTATTTTCGCGTTTTTTCATCAAAATTGCTCAAAAATTAACTCTGTTTAATCGCTTTCAAACCTACTCTCTAAGGGGTTTTTCGGGGTGCTGAACACGAATCTGAAGTCCGTTTTTCGATAAAACGCTTCCTTCATGGTTATTTTCGCGTTTTTTCATCAAAATTGCTCAAAAATTAACTCTGTTTAATCGCTTTCAAACCTACTCTCTAAGGGGTTTTTCGGGGTGCTGAACACGAATCTGAAGTCCGTTTTTCGATAAAACGCTTCCTTCATGGTTATTTTCGCGTTTTTTCATCAAAATTGCTCAAAAATTAACTCTGTTTAATCGCTTTCAAACCTACTCTCTAAGGGGTTTTTCGGGGTGCTGAACACGAATCTGAAGTCCGTTTTTCGATAAAACGCTTCCTTCATGGTTATTTTCGCGTTTTTTCATCAAAATTGCTCAAAAATTAACTCTGTTTAATCGCTTTCAAACCTACTCTCTAAGGGGTTTTTCGGGGTGCTGAACACGAATCTGAAGTCCTTTTTCGATAAAACGCTTCCTTCATGGTTATTTTCGCGTTTTTTCATCAAAATTGCTCAAAAATTAACTCTGTTTAATCGCTTTCAAACCTACTCTCTAAGGGGTTTTTCGGGGTGCTGAACACGAATCTGAAGTCCTTTTTCGATAAAACGCTTCCTTCATGGTTATTTTCGCGTTTTTTCATCAAAATTGCTCAAAAATTAACTCTGTTTAATCGCTTTCAAACCTACTCTCTAAGGGGTTTTTCGGGGTGCTGAACACGAATCTGAAGTCCGTTTTTCGATAAAACGCTTCCTTCATGGTTATTTTCGCGTTTTTTCATCAAAATTGCTCAAAAATTAACTCTGTTTAATCGCTTTCAAACCTACTCTCTAAGGGGTTTTTCGGGGTGCTGAACACGAATCTGAAGTCCGTTTTTCGATAAAACGCTTCCTTCATGGTTATTTTCGCGTTTTTTCATCAAAATTGCTCAAAAATTAACTCTGTTTAATCGCTTTCAAACCTACTCTCTAAGGGGTTTTTCGGGGTGCTGAACACGAATCTGAAGTCCTTTTTCGATAAAACGCTTCCTTCATGGTTATTTTCGCGTTTTTTCATCAAAATTGCTCAAAAATTAACTCTGTTTAATCGCTTTCAAACCTACTCTCTAAGGGGTTTTTCGGGGTGCTGAACACGAATCTGAAGTCCTTTTTTCGATAAAACGCTTCCTTCATGGTTATTTTCGCGTTTTTTCATCAAAATTGCTCAAAAATTAACTCTGTTTAATCGCTTTCAAACCTACTCTCTAAGGGGTTTTTCGGGGTGCTGAACACGAATCTGAAGTCCGTTTTTCGATAAAACGCTTCCTTCATGGTTATTTTCGCGTTTTTTCATCAAAATTGCTCAAAATTAACTCTGTTTAATCGCTTTCAAACCTACTCTCTAAGGGGTTTTTCGGGGTGCTGAACACGAATCTGAAGTCCTTTTTTCGATAAAACGCTTCCTTCATGGTTATTTTCGCGTTTTTTCATCAAAATTGCTCAAAAATTAACTCTGTTTAATCGCTTTCAAACCTACTCTCTAAGGGGTTTTTCGGGGTGCTGAACACGAATCTGAAGTCCTTTTTCGATAAAACGCTTCCTTCATGGTTATTTTCGCGTTTTTTCATCAAAATTGCTCAAAAATTAACTCTGTTTAATCGCTTTCAAACCTACTCTCTAAGGGGTTTTTCGGGGTGCTGAACACGAATCTGAAGTCCGTTTTTCGATAAAACGCTTCCTTCATGGTTATTTTCGCGTTTTTTCATCAAAATTGCTCAAAAATTAACTCTGTTTAATCGCTTTCAAACCTACTCTCTAAGGGGTTTTTCGGGGTGCTGAACACGAATCTGAAGTCCTTTTTCGATAAAACGCTTCCTTCATGGTTATTTTCGCGTTTTTTCATCAAAATTGCTCAAAAATTAACTCTGTTTAATCGCTTTCAAACCTACTCTCTAAGGGGTTTTTCGGGGTGCTGAACACGAATCTGAAGTCCGTTTTTCGATAAAACGCTTCCTTCATGGTTATTTTCGCGTTTTTTCATCAAAATTGCTCAAAAATTAACTCTGTTTAATCGCTTTCAAACCTACTCTCTAAGGGGTTTTTCGGGGTGCTGAACACGAATCTGAAGTCCGTTTTTCGATAAAACGCTTCCTTCATGGTTATTTTCGCGTTTTTTCATCAAAATTGCTCAAAAATTAACTCTGTTTAATCGCTTTCAAACCTACTCTCTAAGGGGTTTTTCGGGGTGCTGAACACGAATCTGAAGTCCTTTTTTCGATAAAACGCTTCCTTCATGGTTATTTTCGCGTTTTTTCATCAAAATTGCTCAAAAATTAACTCTGTTTAATGCTGAACACGGATCTGAAGTCCTTTTTTCGATAAAACGCTTCCTTCATGGTTATTTTCGCGTTTTTTCATCAAAATTGCTCAAAAATTAACTCTGTTTAATCGCTTTCAAACCTACTCTCTAAGGGGTTTTTTTCGGGGTGCTGAACACGAATCTGAAGTCCTTTTTTCGATAAAACGCTTCCTTCATTACTCTCTAAAGGGGTTTTCCTTTTTTCGATAAAACGCTTCCTTCATGGTTATTTTCGCGTTTTTTCATCAAAATTGCTCAAAAATAAACTCTGTTTAATCGCTTTCAAACCTACTCTCTAAGGGGTTTTTCGGGGTGCTGAACACGAATCTGAAGTCCTTTTTTCGATAAAACGCTTCCTTCATGGTTATTTTCGCGTTTTTTCATCAAAATTGCTCAAAAATTAACTCTGTTTAATCGCTTTCAAACCTACTCTCTAAGGGGTTTTTCGGGGTGCTGAACACGAATCTGAAGTCCTTTTTTCGATAAAACGCTTCCTTCATGGTTATTTTCGCGTTTTTTCATCAAAATTGCTCAAAAATAAACTCTGTTTAATCGCTTTCAAACCTACTCTCTAAGGGGTTTTTCGGGGTGCTGAACACGAATCTGAAGTCCTTTTTTCGATAAAACGCTTCCTTCATGGTTATTTTCGCGTTTTTTCATCAAAATTGCTCAAAAATAACTCTGTTTAATCGCTTTCAAACCTACTCTCTAAGGGGTTTTCGGGGTGCTGAACACGAATCTGAAGTCCTTTTTTCGATAAAACGCTTCCTTCATGGTTATTTTCGCGTTTTTTCATCAAAATTGCTCAAAAATTAACTCTGTTTAATCGCTTTCAAACCTACTCTCTAAGGGGTTTTTCGGGGTGCTGAACACGAATCTGAAGTCCTTTTTTCGATAAAACGCTTCCTTCATGGTTATTTTCGCGTTTTTTCATCAAAATTGCTCAAAAATTAACTCTGTTTAATCGCTTTCAAACCTACTCTCTAAGGGGTTTTTCGGGGTGCTGAACACGAATCTGAAGTCCTTTTTTCGATAAAACGCTTCCTTCATGGTTATTTTCGCGTTTTTTCATCAAAATTGCTCAAAAATTAACTCTGTTTAATCGCTTTCAAACCTACTCTCTAAGGGGTTTTTCGGGGTGCTGAACACGAATCTGAAGTCCTTTTTTCGATAAAACGCTTCCTTCATGGTTATTTTCGCGTTTTTTCATCAAAATTGCTCAAAAATTAACTCTGTTTAATCGCTTTCAAACCTACTCTCTAAGGGGTTTTTCGGGGTGCTGAACACGAATCTGAAGTCCTTTTTTCGATAAAACGCTTCCTTCATGGTTATTTTCGCGTTTTTTCATCAAAATTGCTCAAAAATTAACTCTGTTTAATCGCTTTCAAACCTACTCTCTAAGGGGTTTTTCGGGGTGCTGAACACGAATCTGAAGTCCTTTTTTCGATAAAACGCTTCCTTCATGGTTATTTTCGCGTTTTTTCATCAAAATTGCTCAAAAATTAACTCTGTTTAATCGCTTTCAAACCTACTCTCTAAGGGGTTTTTCGGGGTGCTGAACACGAATCTGAAGTCCTTTTTTCGATAAAACGCTTCCTTCATGGTTATTTTCGCGTTTTTTCATCAAAATTGCTCAAAAATTAACTCTGTTTAATCGCTTTCAAACCTACTCTCTAAGGGGTTTTTCGGGGTGCTGAACACGAATCTGAAGTCCTTTTTTCGATAAAACGCTTCCTTCATGGTTATTTTCGCGTTTTTTCATCAAAATTGCTCAAAAATTAACTCTGTTTAATCGCTTTCAAACCTACTCTCTAAGGGGTTTTTCGGGGTGCTGAACACGAATCTGAAGTCCTTTTTTCGATAAAACGCTTCCTTCATGGTTATTTTCGCGTTTTTTCATCAAAATTGCTCAAAAATTAACTCTGTTTAATCGCTTTCAAACCTACTCTCTAAGGGGTTTTTCGGGGTGCTGAACACGAATCTGAAGTCCTTTTTTCGATAAAACGCTTCCTTCATGGTTATTTTCGCGTTTTTTCATCAAAATTGCTCAAAAATTAACTCTGTTTAATCGCTTTCAAACCTACTCTCTAAGGGGTTTTTCGGGGTGCTGAACACGAATCTGAAGTCCTTTTTTCGATAAAACGCTTCCTTCATGGTTATTTTCGCGTTTTTCATCAAAATTGCTCAAAAATTAACTCTGTTTAATCGCTTTCAAACCTACTCTCTAAGGGGTTTTCGGGGTGCTGAACACGAATCTGAAGTCCTTTTTTCGATAAAACGCTTCCTTCATGGTTATTTTCGCGTTTTTTCATCAAAATTGCTCAAAAATTAACTCTGTTTAATCGCTTTCAAACCTACTCTCTAAGGGGTTTTTCGGGGTGCTGAACACGAATCTGAAGTCCTTTTTTCGATAAAACGCTTCCTTCATGGTTATTTTCGCGTTTTTTCATCAAAATTGCTCAAAAATTAACTCTGTTTAATCGCTTTCAAACCTACTCTCTAAGGGGTTTTTCGGGGTGCTGAACACGAATCTGAAGTCCTTTTTTCGATAAAACGCTTCCTTCATGGTTATTTTCGCGTTTTTTCATCAAAATTGCTCAAAAATTAACTCTGTTTAATCGCTTTCAAACCTACTCTCTAAGGGGTTTTTCGGGGTGCTGAACGAATCTGAAGTCCTTTTTTCGATAAAACGCTTCCTTCATGGTTATTTTCGCGTTTTTTCATCAAAATTGCTCAAAAATTAACTCTGTTTAATCGCTTTCAAACCTACTCTCTAAGGGGTTTTCGGGGTGCTGAACACGAATCTGAAGTCCTTTTTTCGATAAAACGCTTCCTTCATGGTTATTTTCGCGTTTTTTCATCAAAATTGCTCAAAAATTAACTCTGTTTAATCGCTTTCAAACCTACTCTCTAAGGGGTTTTCGGGGTGCTGAACACGAATCTGAAGTCCTTTTTTCGATAAAACGCTTCCTTCATGGTTATTTTCGCGTTTTTTCATCAAAATTGCTCAAAAATTAACTCTGTTTAATCGCTTTCAAACCTACTCTCTAAGGGGTTTTTCGGGGTGCTGAACACGAATCTGAAGTCCTTTTTTCGATAAAACGCTTCCTTCATGGTTATTTTCGCGTTTTTTCATCAAAATTGCTCAAAAATTAACTTAATCGCTTTCAAACCTACTCTCTAAGGGGTTTTTCGGGGTGCTGAACACGAATCTGAAGTCCTTTTTTCGATAAAACGCTTCCTTCATGGTTATTTTCGCGTTTTTTCATCAAAATTGCTCAAAAATTAACTCTGTTTAATCGCTTTCAAACCTACTCTCTAAGGGGTTTTTCGGGGTGCTGAACACGAATCTGAAGTCCTTTTTTCGATAAAACGCTTCCTTCATGGTTATTTTCGCGTTTTTTCATCAAAATTGCTCAAAAATTAACTCTGTTTAATCGCTTTCAAACCTACTCTCTAAGGGGTTTTTCGGGGTGCTGAACACGAATCTGGAGTCATGGTTATTTTCGCGTTTTTTCATCAAAATTGCTCAAAAATTAACTCTGTTTAATCGCTTTCAAACCTACTCTCTAAGGGGTTTTTCGGGGTGCTGAACACGAATCTGAAGTCCTTTTTTCGATAAAACGCTTCCTTCATGGTTATTTTCGCGTTTTTTCATCAAAATTGCTCAAAAATTAACTCTGTTTAATCGCTTTCGAACCTACTCTCTGGTTTTTCGGGGTGCTGAACACGAATCTGAAGTCCTTTTTTCGATAAAACGCTTCCTTCATGGTTATTTTCGCGTTTTTTCATCAAAATTGCTCAAAAATTAACTCTGTTTAATCGCTTTCAAACCTACTCTCTAAGGGGTTTTTCGGGGTGCTGAACACGAATCTGAAGTCCTTTTTTCGATAAAACGCTTCCTTCATGGTTATTTTCGCGTTTTTTCATCAAAATTGCTCAAAAATTAACTCTGTTTAATCGCTTTCAAACCTACTCTCTAAGGGGTTTTCGGGGTGCTGAACACGAATCTGAAGTCCTTTTTTCGATAAAACGCTTCCTTCATGGTTATTTTCGCGTTTTTTCATCAAAATTGCTCAAAAATTAACTCTGTTTAATCGCTTTCAAACCTACTCTCTAAGGGGTTTTCGGGGTGCTGAACACGAATCTGAAGTCCTTTTTTCGATAAAACGCTTCCTTCATGGTTATTTTCGCGTTTTTTCATCAAAATTGCTCAAAAATTAACTCTGTTTAATCGCTTTCAAACCTACTCTCTAAGGGGTTTTTCGGGGTGCTGAACACGAATCTGAAGTCCTTTTTTCGATAAAACGCTTCCTTCATGGTTATTTTCGCGTTTTTTCATCAAAATTGCTCAAAAATTAACTCTGTTTAATCGCTTTCAAACCTACTCTCTAAGGGGTTTTTCGGGGTGCTGAACACGAATCTGAAGTCCTTTTTTCGATAAAACGCTTCCTTCATGGTTATTTTCGCGTTTTTTCATCAAAATTGCTCAAAAATTAACTCTGTTTAATCGCTTTCAAACCTACTCTCTAAGGGGTTTTCGGGGTGCTGAACACGAATCTGAAGTCCTTTTTTCGATAAAACGCTTCCTTCATGGTTATTTTCGCGTTTTTTCATCAAAATTGCTCAAAAATTAACTCTGTTTAATCGCTTTCAAACCTACTCTCTAAGGGGTTTTCGGGGTGCTGAACACGAATCTGAAGTCCTTTTTTCGATAAAACGCTTCCTTCATGGTTATTTTCGCGTTTTTTCATCAAAATTGCTCAAAAATTAACTCTGTTTAATCGCTTTCAAACCTACTCTCTAAGGGGTTTTCGGGGTGCTGAACACGAATCTGAAGTCCTTTTTTCGATAAAACGCTTCCTTCATGGTTATTTTCGCGTTTTTTCATCAAAATTGCTCAAAAATTAACTCTGTTTAATCGCTTTCAAACCTACTCTCTAAGGGGTTTTCGGGGTGCTGAACACGAATCTGAAGTCCTTTTTTCGATAAAACGCTTCCTTCATGGTTATTTTCGCGTTTTTTCATCAAAATTGCTCAAAAATTAACTCTGTTTAATCGCTTTCAAACCTACTCTCTAAGGGGTTTTTCGGGGTGCTGAACACGAATCTGAAGTCCTTTTTTCGATAAAACGCTTCCTTCATGGTTATTTTCGCGTTTTTTCATCAAAATTGCTCAAAAATTAACTCTGTTTAATCGCTTTCAAACCTACTCTCTAAGGGGTTTTCGGGGTGCTGAACACGAATCTGAAGTCCTTTTTTCGATAAAACGCTTCCTTCATGGTTATTTTCGCGTTTTTTCATCAAAATTGCTCAAAAATTAACTCTGTTTAATCGCTTTCAAACCTACTCTCTAAGGGGTTTTCGGGGTGCTGAACACGAATCTGAAGTCCTTTTTTCGATAAAACGCTTCCTTCATGGTTATTTTCGCGTTTTTTCATCAAAATTGCTCAAAAATTAACTCTGTTTAATCGCTTTCAAACCTACTCTCTAAGGGGTTTTCGGGGTGCTGAACACGAATCTGAAGTCCTTTTTTCGATAAAACGCTTCCTTCATGGTTATTTTCGCGTTTTTTCATCAAAATTGCTCAAAAATTAACTCTGTTTAATCGCTTTCAAACCTACTCTCTAAGGGGTTTTTCGGGGTGCTGAACACGAATCTGAAGTCCTTTTTTCGATAAAACGCTTCCTTCATGGTTATTTTCGCGTTTTTTCATCAAAATTGCTCAAAAATTAACTCTGTTTAATCGCTTTCAAACCTACTCTCTAAGGGGTTTTCGGGGTGCTGAACACGAATCTGAAGTCCTTTTTTCGATAAAACGCTTCCTTCATGGTTATTTTCGCGTTTTTTCATCAAAATTGCTCAAAAATTAACTCTGTTTAATCGCTTTCAAACCTACTCTCTAAGGGGTTTTTCGGGGTGCTGAACACGAATCTGAAGTCCTTTTTTCGATAAAACGCTTCCTTCATGGTTATTTTCGCGTTTTTTCATCAAAATTGCTCAAAAATTAACTCTGTTTAATCGCTTTCAAACCTACTCTCTAAGGGGTTTTTCGGGGTGCTGAACACGAATCTGAAGTCCTTTTTTCGATAAAACGCTTCCTTCATGGTTATTTTCGCGTTTTTTCATCAAAATTGCTCAAAAATTAACTCTGTTTAATCGCTTTCAAACCTACTCTCTAAGGGGTTTTTCGGGGTGCTGAACACGAATCTGAAGTCCTTTTTTCGATAAAACGCTTCCTTCATGGTTATTTTCGCGTTTTTTCATCAAAATTGCTCAAAAATTAACTCTGTTTAATCGCTTTCAAACCTACTCTCTAAGGGGTTTTTCGGGGTGCTGAACACGAATCTGAAGTCCTTTTTTCGATAAAACGCTTCCTTCATGGTTATTTTCGCGTTTTTTCATCAAAATTGCTCAAAAATTAACTCTGTTTAATCGCTTTCAAACCTACTCTCTAAGGGGTTTTCGGGGTGCTGAACACGAATCTGAAGTCCTTTTTTCGATAAAACGCTTCCTTCATGGTTATTTTCGCGTTTTTTCATCAAAATTGCTCAAAAATTAACTCTGTTTAATCGCTTTCAAACCTACTCTCTAAGGGGTTTTTCGGGGTGCTGAACACGAATCTGAAGTCCTTTTTTCGATAAAACGCTTCCTTCATGGTTATTTTCGCGTTTTTTCATCAAAATTGCTCAAAAATTAACTCTGTTTAATCGCTTTCAAACCTACTCTCTAAGGGGTTTTTCGGGGTGCTGAACACGAATCTGAAGTCCTTTTTTCGATAAAACGCTTCCTTCATGGTTATTTTCGCGTTTTTTCATCAAATTGCTCAACTTCATGGTTATTTTCGCGTTTTTTCATCAAAATTGCTCAAAAATTAACTCTGTTTAATCGCTTTCAAACCTACTCTCTAAGGGGTTTTCGGGGTGCTGAACACGAATCTGAAGTCCTTTTTTCGATAAAACGCTTCCTTCATGGTTATTTTCGCGTTTTTTCATCAAAATTGCTCAAAAATTAACTCTGTTTAATCGCTTTCAAACCTACTCTCTAAGGGGTTTTTCGGGGTGCTGAACACGAATCTGAAGTCCTTTTTTCGATAAAACGCTTCCTTCATGGTTATTTTCGCGTTTTTTCATCAAAATTGCTCAAAAATAAACTCTGTTTAATCGCTTTCAAACCTACTCTCTAAGGGGTTTTTCGGGGTGCTGAACACGAATCTGAAGTCCTTTTTTCGATAAAACGCTTCCTTCATGGTTATTTTCGCGTTTTTTCATCAAAATTGCTCAAAAATTAACTCTGTTTAATCGCTTTCAAACCTACTCTCTAAGGGGTTTTTCGGGGTGCTGAACACGAATCTGAAGTCCTTTTTTCGATAAAACGCTTCCTTCATGGTTATTTTCGCGTTTTTTCATCAAAATTGCTCAAAAATTAACTCTGTTTAATCGCTTTCAAACCTACTCTCTAAGGGGTTTTTCGGTGCTGAACACCTCAAAAATTAACTCTGTTTAATCGCTTTCAAACCTACTCTCTAAGGGGTTTTTCGGGGTGCTGAACACGAATCTGAAGTCCGTTTTTCGATAAAACGCTTCCTTCATGGTTATTTTCGCGTTTTTTCATCAAAATTGCTCAAAAATTAACTCTGTTTTTCAAACCTACTCTCTAAGGGGTTTTTCGGGGTGCTGAACACGAATCTGAAGTCCGTTTTTCGATAAAACGCTTCCTTCATGGTTATTTTCGCGTTTTTTCATCAAAATTGCTCAAAAATTAACTCTGTTTAATCGCTTTCAAACCTACTCTCTAAGGGGTTTTTCGGGGTGCTGAACACGAATCTGAAGTCCTTTTTTCGATAAAACGCTTCCTTCATGGTTATTTTCGCGTTTTTTCATCAAAATTGCTCAAAAATTAACTCTGTTTAATCGCTTTCAAACCTACTCTCTAAGGGGTTTTTCGGGGTGCTGAACACGAATCTGAAGTCCTTTTTTTCGAT
>JAVIWC010009660.1:0-14817 GCA_031894815.1 Creontiades dilutus | reverse complement strand
TATTTTTGTTACAAGGATCAAGCAGCAGTTAACGTTAGTGCAGTGACTGCTAATGATACTGCCATGTTGGAATTAATGTGAGATTATCGGACCGTTTTTCCCTGCCCATCCTAAACATTTAACTACTATTGAGAAAATTGTGGTTCTTAGATTTTACGTTGGCCCATGCGTAGGCTGATTTATTGATTTCTGAGCAATCACATTCAAAATAGGGGTCCATTTGCGGCCAAACATGCGAATTCCCCGAAAAAAAATCGAATGAAAACTATAGAGATTACGCGTGCTACACTGATTGTCTGAGACACGAACGAATATTGTTCAGAATTGCCTAAAACTAAAAATGTCTGCAAGTGGGTGTGGCTCGTTCAATTAAGCGAAGTAAATGTTGAATTAGGTTAAATTTATTGTTATGCAGGAGCATAACTTGGGAAAATAAAGGTAGGCATGTTCAACTATTGAACAAACTATAAAATATACCTAATAAGTCCGAACAATCCCTGAAAATTTCATCGAAATCGGTCAATAACTCCCGGTGTTATGCTTGTGGCAAGGATTTCACGTTTGCGCATGAGCAGAGGCTACTATTGATCCGGGGGTCATGAAACTCATAGCTGACCATCTACACAACAAACCGAACAATCCCTGAGAATTTCATCAAAATTGGTCAAGAACTCCCGGAGTTATGCGCGTAACAAGGATTTCGTTTGCGCATGCGCAGAGGCTGCTATTGATCCGGGGGTCATGAAACTCATAGGGGACCATCTGCACATCAAACCGAACAATCCCTGAAAATTTCATCGAAATTGGTCGAGAACTCCCAGAATTATGCGCGTTACAAAGATTTCACGTTCGCGCATGCGCAGAGGCTACCATTGATCCGGGGGTCATGAAACCTATAGGGGACCATCTACACCCCTACCCGAACAATCCCTGAAAATTTCATCGAAATTGGTCAAGAACCTCCGGAGTTATACCCGTAACAAGGATTTCACGTTTGCGCATGCGCAGAGACTACTATTAATCCGGGGGTCATGAAACCTATAGGGGACCATCTACACCCCAACCCGAACAATCCCTGAAAATTTCATCAAAATTGGTCAAGAACTCTCGGAGTTATGCGCGTAACAAGGATTTAACGTTCACGCATGCGCAGAGGCTACTATTGATCCGGAGGTCATGAAACTCATAGGGGACCATCCACACATCAAACCGAACAATCCCTGAAAATTGCATCGAAATTGGTCAAGAACTCCCGGAGTTATGCGCGTAACAAAGATTTCACGTTCGCGCATGCGCAGAGGCTACCGTTGATTCGGCGGTCATGAAACCTATAGGGGACCATCTACACCCCTACCCGAACAATCCCTGAAAATTTCATCGAAATTGGTCAAGAACCTCCGGAGTTATACCCGTAACAAGGATTTCACGTTTGCGCATGCGCAGAGACTACTATTAATCCGGGGGTCATGAAACCTATAGGGGACCATCTACACCCCAACCCGAACAATCCCTGAAAATTTCATCAAAATTGGTCAAGAACTCTCGGAGTTATGCGCGTAACAAGGATTTAACGTTCACGCATGCGCAGAGGCTACTATTGATCCGGAGGTCATGAAACTCATAGGGGACCATCCACACATCAAACCAAACAATCCCTGAAAATTTCATCGAAATTAGCCAAGAACTCCCGGAGTTATGCGCGTAACAAGGATTTCACGTTTGCGCATGCGCAGAGGCTACTATTGATCCGGGGGTCATGAAACCTATAGGGGACCATCTACACCCCAACCCGCACAATCCCTGAAAATTTCATCAAAATCGGACAATAACTTCGTGTAGTTTTGCCCGTAACAAGGATTTGCTGACAGACAGACAGCCACACACACAGACACATAGACACACAGACACACAGACACATAGACACACAGACACACAGACACATCGTTCAGAAAGGTCTAAAACGCAAAATGCGAGTGGAATTTTTGATTTTGGAGACAAAAAATTTTTCACATTCCGAAAAGCCGTAGTTGGCTCGAATTCAGGTCAAGCGATCAACATTACGCAAACCTCTCGTCCCATCCCCCGTAATGTGCCATGTCAGGATATAGAAAAAAAAGTTAAGTAAATTAAAACGAAGTGTTCTAACAAGTGGTTCGGTGGCAACAAGTTAGAATTATTGATCCGAGCAGGGGCGAGCCACCCCCCGCCTGTTCGCGGTCTGCCTCCGCCTCCATCCCCTGCCAACCGTCCCCTGCCACGATCCTCGTCCCTCCTTTCCTCGCCCCGACCTTGCTCTCCCAGCTCGGAAGGCCGCCTTTCTCTCCCGTCTTTTTTCGATCTCGGCTCAGAGAGCTGTGAGCACAGAGACCTCAGTTTTCTCCTCAGACTTTTACAACCTCGTAGGAGGGAGCAACGTTCAGTTAACGCATTCTCGAATGTTACACTTTTTCAACACCTTTGAGGTTCTATGACACCATGAATTCGACAATACATGGTCAAAAGATTTGGCCTCAATAGTAAAGAGTATGGGCACCTAGATACATCCTGAAAAATAAAACATATTCGGACCTGGCCGAGAAGCAAGTTTGAGCTTACAGTACTCAAAATGCATACCCACTTGTAGTAGCAATTACTCTTTACGAATAGTAAGATGTTCAGCTCATGGGAAGACTAATGAGACTAAAGTTTTCAAATTCCCAATCCGAAGCCGCACCACACAGCAGTAACGTATGTAACCACCAATGCGCGATGTACTTCACAGAAAACTTGGCGGGAGAGACTATTAGAACGTTTTCAGATGGAAAATATGGATCTAGAAAGCATGGCAAATAGATTGTCCACATGTGGCACCCAACTGAGCCTGCTACAGATTTCCAGAGCAGAGAAAGAAACGTCATTCGCCATGTTCTTTGTACTCAAATTGAGCTATGTAATCTACGTCTTTGAAGGATTCAACTCAAGCCCATCAGCATCACACCCCTTACCACCGTCTCAGTTCCGGCTACCAGATAGTTCAAATGCTCAGCAGTATCTACCCAAATTACTACCGATATTGAACATTAGAGGGCCAATGATAGAACTTTGCCTCATACCAGCTCCCAACGGAAGGAAAGAAGAGCTCCTCTCGAATCCCACAATTCGCTGCCAACTGACAGTGGAACCCTGCAGCAAATTCAACGCACCAAAGTCTGGTCCGCAGAAGGAAAAGTTTTGTTCCAAAATATCCAATCCCATTCTATAGAACACAGCCCTCTATTTTTGAAAACACATTTCTTAGGATGTCTTAAGAAAAGTGCCGTAAAAGGAATTATACGATCAACCTGAGGACATATTTCTAGAACCACCCAAACATAAGTCAGCACTCGGTCACTTTCACCAGAAACCTATTATAGGAGGTTAGCTAACCTCTATTGGTATAGACCTTCGGGATCCATCCTTAAAGACATCCGGAGGCTTTCTCCAACCTAAATCTAGTTTGGCCCCAACTGTCCAAGTTGAACAGTTTTGGGCGCCCCGAGAAATGCGTAAAAATATTTCAGAATTTCAATGGGAGAAATAGATATTGTGTTAACCAAATCTGAATGTTTAACACAGTTTTTACGTGAGGTGACCAACTCCGAATAATAAAATAGCTTCGATGATGTTACCTCTTTAGAATGCCTTATTCAAACATTGTAAATGAAAACAAATCAGATTAGTTTGGCAAAATCAATTTGAATTTTTGGCATATTATAAAATTGAAAATTTTGGCAAACTAATTTGAACCTTTGGCACAAATAAATTTTAATATTTTTGGCATCTTAATTTCAACTTTTGGCGACTCAATTTCAACTTTCGGCACACCAATTCGAGCTTTTGGCATATCAATTTATACTTTTCACAACCCCAACTATTCCAACATTCCACCCCATATAATGAAAAGGCATACCCCCATTCAAAGGCACACTTAGGTTTTTTTTTCCTTTTTTTTTTTTTGCTATGGATGATTGTTTGTGTCATTGTGAGATTTTTGGGGTAAGTTTAAGATTCAGAAATTTTGATTGTATGCTTTGGCTGAATGACTACAGATCTTAAACCTACCACCTTCGACTTTCGGTCATAAATCGCCGGAAAATGACACCCCACTCATATGTCAGTGAAATCATCGAAAAAACTTAGCACGTTCTTGGCATGTCTTTAACTAGTTTTTGGCTCGTAGCATCTATGCGTGTAATGTGGTCAGTTGTTGTGGTAGAATTTAGGACCGACTAGAGTCCAGAGTGGAGACCAGGTATGGAAGAACGGATTTTTCACATCTATTCTAAGTCATTTTATGGCCGTACCTATGTGTGTTCGGACGGTGGATGGATGTTGCAGATTTTGATTCTATGGACATTAACACGTAAAGTGACAAAGTTGTGGAAAGGGTGGGGGGGTTACAAATTTTGTTGCTATGCGATTGTAAACGCTTATTTTTGAAATATTAAACCACACAACGGTAGGCAAGTAACTCCTCCACACGAACAATCACATCAGATAATACACCGAGATCCTTGACAAAAAAATTATAAATCTAACCACAAATTGACCAAATCTGTCGGGCACAGTTTGTTTATTATTAGTTTCAACACAATATTAGGACTTTAATTTATTGATCATTTTTAGTAGGTACGAGCTGCGTTTGTTTGGGTACCTAGTTATCCTGTTAACGTGTGTTTTCGAAGAGTTGGAAAGTCTCGATACGGAACTATTGTTTTCTGTTGTCGTAGGCAACAAAAGACGAATTAAACGGTAAGGTCATTTTTTCGTGCTGCACTGTATAGGAGGTCAATACCTTCTTGTACGGAGCCCCATTCCGCATGACAAACAGAACGAATTATGATTCAATATTCACAACTCACTACAAAACCGAAGCTATGTGATTACATTGGTATCCCGGTTAACGGAAATTAGCAAAGTTATTTGTCGGATACTGCCCGTTTAAACACAAACTCCATTGATGGGAGTGTAAACTCAAAAAGCGCTCCAGTATTGACGAAGCCTTGGTTTAGGTGGAGGTATTAAAATACTAACCGACGCTTCGTTTTATTGTAGCAGTACATTTCAAGATCAGCTTCAAGAACAGTTGTGTCAATCCGAGCTTATTTGAGTGAACGAGCGAATAAAAGCCGGAAATTCCCGGGACTTGACAAGGATCCCTGTTTGAATAGGAAGGAGAAAAATAACTAGAGAAACCCACTTGCGCTGAGTGGTTGCAAAACAGCTGAACGCGCGGGTTTAGGGTCCGAAGCAGCTAGAGGCGGATTTCAACATGGGATTATCCTCTTTCTTTTGTTTATTCCACTGAACGGCTGCCGATTCCCTCAACCTCGTTCTCTGCAAAATGCAGCTCGTTCTATATTCTGTATTTTACATTTTGTAGTTGAATACTGAACGTCGTACGAACACTGTTGAATAATGTAGCAGCCCCCTGATAAAAAAAACGGATTTCGTTGTCTTTCCAACGATATGACACACCGACTTGATACGACACATTCCTAATATGTTGTAGCGAAACGATGTTCCTCTATCCAAACAGCCCGAAAGGTAACCAATAGGCTGTAATATCATTAGTGTAATCCTGTTCCGTAGCCATGATTACAGATCAATATGAATACCTAATGATTATATTCGCACAGAGTGTGAGGCTTAACATAAAATCCTTATTTTGGTTTATTATTCAATAATAAACCATTGTAATCACTCTTGAAAAAAAAGCTAACCCCCCTGAAAATTTCACGGTTTACGTTTCAAAGGGTGTAGAATCCGAATCTGCAATAAAATTTTTCCGTCCGTCCGCACGATTTCTCCCAAACGGCTGGAGCAAAAGATCTGAAATTTTCAGGAAAAATCCATCTTGGTCCGACGACGCCCCAATTCTTGAGCCAGCTCTCTCACTCAATTTAAAGTGCCTTTAAGGGTTGTCAAAGTTTTGTAAAATCCCTAAAAACCTCAAAACAAGTCGAAGCGGCCTAAATGTGTACCCGTTTTTAAGAACATACCATGAGGAATCGAATGAGACCCTCCCCACGTCCGTAGGTCAAACCATTCCCGATGTATAGCCCGATTTATGGTGCCAACATTTGCCAACATATTTTATTTTGGTTTATTATTGTTTGTTTGTAACCTAGTGATGCCGATAGCGTCGAGTTGTAGTGAATGTGGATACTGGAGTGATAGCCGATGTGAATACTTGTAGTGTAGTTAGTAGCCGATACACGGGTTGAAGCATTCTGATACGCATGAAACGCTGATAATATATAGGTAAATATTATTCAATATTATTACTGGGGTAAATAAGTATTCTTCCACTGGGGTTTATTATTCAATTGGCTTGCGTTCATGATTTGAATGTGAGTGTGCGTGTTTCACAGGTGATAGAGCGATTATTGAATTTCAGGAGATATGCATAGAGCACGTAAATCTGTTGTCAACCAAAACGCATATTTGGATTGATCAGTTGATCATATTTGTGTGCCTCCTGAAATTCAATAATCGCTTTATCACCTGTGCAACACACACACTGCAAATTCTTCAGTGGGGTTTATTATTCAATTTTATTCATTTGAGTTGCATTCATGATTTGAATTTCTACTAAGCTTTGGAGTGTGCGTGTTTTACAGGTGATAGAGCGATTATTGAATTTCAGGAGATATGCATAGACCACGTAAATCGGTTCTCAACCAAAACACCTATTTGGATTGATCAGTTGATGATATTTGTGTGCCTCCTCTACATCAGTCTACCTTTGGCTACATCGTTTAAATTTGGATTTAGGGAAGTTTTAACGCAATACGAGTGCTAAAGGACTTGATAAATTATAGATGTTTTTATTGTGAGGGGTATTGTTGAATTTCAGGAGGCACACAAATATGATCCAAATAGGTATTTTGGTTGAGAACAGATTTACGTGCTCTATGCATATCTCCTGAAATTCAATAATCGCTCTATCCTGTGAAACACGCACACTCCAAAGCTTAGTAGAAATTCAAATCATGAACGCAAGCCAATTGAATAATAAACCCCAGTGAAAAATTTGCAGCGTTTTTTATTAGAACCTCAGTAACAATAAAAACATCTATAATTTATCAAGTCCTTTAGCACTCGTATTGCGTTAAACTTTCCCCAAATCCAAATTTAAACGATGTAGCCAAAGGTAGCCTGATGTAGAGGAGGCACACAAATATCATCAACTGATCAATCCAAATAAGTGTTTTGGTTGAGAACCGATTTACGTGGTCTATGCATATCTCCTGAAATTCAATAATCGCTCTATCACCTGTAAAACACGCACACTCCAAAGCTTGGTAGAAATTCAAATCATGAATGCAACTGACATGAATAAAATTGAATAATAAAACCCACTGAAAGAATTTGCAGTGTGCTTGTCTCAGGGGATAAAGCGATTATTGAATTTCAGGAGGCACACAAATATGATCAACTGATCAATCCAAATATTTATTTTGGTTGAGAACAGATTTACGTGCTCTATGCATATCTCCTGAAATTCAATAATCGCTCTATCACCTGTGAAACACGCACACTCCAAAGCTTAGTAGAATTCAAATCATGAACGCAAGCCAATTGAATAATAAACCCCAGTGAAAGAATACTTATTTACCCCAGTAATAATATTGAATAATATTTACCTATATATTATCAGCGTTTCATGCATATCAGAATGCTTCAACCCGTGTATCGGCTATAAACTACAAGTATTCACATCGGCTATCACTCCAGTATCCACATTCACTACAACTCGACGCTATCGGCCGGACATCACTAGGTTACAAACAAACAATAATAAACCAAAAAACGCAAATGTTGGCACCATAAATCAGGCCATAAATATGGCCATACATCGGGAATGGTTTGACCTACGGACCTGGGGAGGGGCTCATTCGATTCCTCATGGTATGTTCTTCAAATAGGTAAATATTTAGGCAGCTTCTACTTGTTTTGAGGTTTTTAGGGATTTTACAAAACTTTGACAGCCCTTAAAGGGCACTTTAAATTGGTGAGAGAGCTGGCTCAAAGAATTGGGGCGTCGTCGGACCAAGATGGATTTTTCCTGAAAATTTCAGATCTTTTGCTCCAGCCGTTTGGGAAACCGAATTTTCAGTCGGTTAGCTTTTTTCGTACGGCGGACGGACATTAGGTATTCATATTGATTATTGCAGATTCGGATTCTGCATATTCAACTACAAAATGTAAAATACAGAATATAGAACGAGCTGCATTTTGCGAAGGCGAGGTTGAGGGAATCGGCAGCCGTTCAGTGGAATAAACAAAAGAAAGAGGATAATCCCATGTTGAAATCCGCCTCTAGCTGCTTCGGACCCTAAACCCGGGCGTTCAGCTGTTTTGCAACCACTCAGCGCAAGTGGGTTTCTCTGATTATTTTCTCCTTCCTATTCAAACAGGATCCTTGTCAGAGTCCCGGGAATTTCCGGCTTTTATTCGCTCGTTCACTCAAATAAGCTCGGATTTGACACAACTGTTCTTGAAGCTGATCTTGAAATGTACTGCTACAATAAAACGAGCGTCGGTTAGTATTTTAATACCTCCACCTAAACCAAGGCTTCGTCAATACTGGGCCTTTTTGAGATTTACACTCCCATCAATGGAGTTTGTGTTTAAACGGGCAGTATCCGACAAATAACTGCTAATTTCCGTTAACCAAGGATATAAATGTAAATCACTATAGCTTCCGGTTTTGTAGTGAGTTGTGAATATTGGATCATAATTCGTTCTGTTTGTCATGCGGAATGGGGCTCCGTACAAGAAATTATTGACCTCCTATACAGTGCAGCACGAAAAAATGACCTTACCGTTTAATTCGTCTTTTGTTGCCTACGACAACAGAAAACAATAGTTCCGTATCGAGACTTTCCGTCTCTTCGAAAACACACGTTAAGAGGTTAACTACCAAAAGAAACGCAGCACATACCTGCTAAAAATGATCAATAAATTAAAGTCCTAATATTGTGTTGAAACTAATAATAAACAAACTGTGCCCGACAGATTTGGTCAATTTGTGGTTAGATTTATAATTTTTTTGTCAAGGATCTCGGTGTATTATCTGATGTGATTGTTCGTGTGGAGGAGTTGCCCTGCCTACCGTTGTGTGGTTTAATATTTCAAAAATAAGCGTTTACAATCGCATAGCAACAAAATTTGTAACCCCCACCTTTCCACAACTTTGTCACTTTACGTGTTAATGTCCATAGAATCAAAATCTGCAACATCCATCCACCGTCCGAACACACATAGGTACGGCCATAAAATGACTTAGAATAGATGTGAAAAATCCGTTCTTCCATACCTGGTCTCCACTCTGGACTCTAGTCGGTCCTAAATTCTACCACAACAACTGACCACATTACACGCATAGATGCTACGAGCCAAAAAACTAGTTGAAGACATGCCGAGAACGTGCTAAATTTTTTCGATGATTTCACTGACATATGAGTGGGGTGTCATTTTCCGGCGATTTATGACCGAAAGTCGAAGGTGGTAGGTTTAAGATCTGTAGTCATTCAGCCAAAGCATACAATCGAAATTTCTGAATCTTAAACTTACCCCAAAAATCTCACAATGACACAAACAATCATCCATAGTAAAAAAAAAAAAAAGAGAAAAAAAAACCTAAGTGTGCCTTTGAATAGGTTGCGTTTTCATTATATGAGAAAAGAATAAAACATTGGATCATAGTTGGGGTTGTGAATATAAATTGATATGCCAAAAGTTGGGGTTGTGAAAGTTGAAATTGAGTCGCCAAAAGTTGAAATTAAGATGCCAAAAACATTAACATTTATTTGTGCCAAAGGTTCAAATTAGTTTGCCAAAATTTTCAATTTTATAATATGCCAAAAATTCAAATTGATTTTGCCAAACTAATCTGATTCGTTTTCATTTACAATGTTTGAACTAGGCATTCTAAAAGGGTAACATCATCGAAGCTATTTTATTGTTCGGAGTTGGTCACCTCACGTAAAAACTGTGTTAAACATTCAGATTTGGTTAACACAATCTATTGTATCTATTTCTCCCATTGAAATTCTGAAATATTTTTACGCATTTCTCGGGGCGCCCAAAACTGTTCAACTTAGACAGTTGGGGCCAAACTAGATTTAGGTTGGTGAAAGCCTCCTGATGTCTTTAAGGATGGATCCCGAAGGTCTATACCAATAGAGGTTAGCTAACCTCCTATAATAGGTTTCTGGTGAAAGTGACCGAGTGCTGACTTATGTTTGGGTGGTTCTAGAAATATGTCCTCAGGTTGATCGTATAATTCCTTTTTACGACACTTTTCTTAAGACATCCTAAGAAATGTGTTTTCAAAAATAGAGGGCTGTGTTCTATAGAATGGGATTGGATATTTTGGAACAAAACTTTTCCTTCTGCGGACCAGACTTTGGTGCGTTGAATTTGCTGCAGGGTTCCACTGTCAGTTGGCAGCAAATTGTGGGATTTGAGAGGAGCTCTTCTTTCCTTCCGTTGGGAGCTGGTATGAGGCAAAGTTCTATCATTGGCCCTCCAGTGTTCAATATCGGTAGTAATTTGGGTAGATACTGCTGAGCATTTGAACTATCTGGTAGCCGGAACTGAGACGGTGGCGAGTGTGATGCTGATGGGCTTGAGTTGAATCCTTCAAAGACGTAGATTACATAGCTCAATTTGAGTACCAAGAACATGGCGAATGACGTTTCTTTGTCGGCTCTAGAAATCTGTAGCAGGCTCAGTTGGGTGCCACATGAAGACAATCTATTTGCCAAGCTTTCTAGATCGATATTTGCCATCTGAAAACTTTCTAATAGTCTCTCCCGCCAAGTTCTCTTTGAAGTACATCGCGCATTGGTGGTTACATACGTTACTGCTGTGGTGCGGCTTCGGATTGGCAATTTGAAAACTCTGGTCTCATTATTCTTCTCATGATCTGTACATCTTAATATTCATAGAGAGTAATTGCTACTACAAGTCGATGCATTTTGAATACCGTAAACAAAGTTGCTTCTCGAGCCAGGTCCGAATATGTTTTATTTTTCAGGATGTATCTAGGTACCCATACTTTATACTATTGAGGCCAAATCTTTTTGGCGATGTATTGTCGAATTCATGGTGAAATAAGTTATTATTACTACCATTCAGCATCAACCTTGAAGGTGTTGAAAAAGTGTAACATTCGAGAATGCGTTAACTGAACGTTGCTCCCTCTACGAGGTTGTAAAAGTCTGAGGGGAAAAAAACTGGGGATCTCTGTGCTCACAGCTCTCCTGAGCCGAGATCGAAAAAAGACGGGAGAGAGAAAGGCGGCCTTCCGAGCTGGGAGAGCAAGGTCGGGGCGAGGAAAGGAGGGACGAGGATCGTGGCAGGGGACGGTTGGCAGGGGATGGAGGAGAGCAGACCGCGAACAGGCGGGGGAGTGGCTGCCCCTGCTCGGATCCAATAATTCTAACTTGTTGCCACCGAACCACTTGTTAGAACACTTCGTTTAATTTACTTAACTTTTTTTTTCTATATCCTGACATGGCACATTACGGGGGATGGGACGAGGTTTGCGTAATGTTGATCGCTTGACCTGAATTCCCAGCCAACTACGGCTTTTATGCTGTTCAGCTCTTCTTTTTCCTTACTAGTGAAAAATGCGAACAAATTTACACCTTCCCTCAACTTACGTAATAGTTTTCCACAATGACACATGTCTGTGTGTCCGTGTGTCTGTGTGTCTGTCTGTGTGGCTGTCTGTCTGTCAGCAAATCCTTGTTACGGGCAAAACTACACGAAGTTATTGTCCGATTTTGATGAAATTTTCAGGGATTGTGCGGGTTGGGGTGTAGATGGTCCCCTATAGGTTTCATGACCCCCGGATCAATAGTAGCCTCTGCGCATGCGCAAACGTGAAATCCTTGTTACGCGCATAACTCCGGGAGTTCTTGACTAATTTCGATGAAATTTTCAGGGATTGTTTGGTTTGATGTGTGGATGGTCCCCTATGAGTTTCATGACCTCCGGATCAATAGTAGCCTCTGCGCATGCGTGAACGTTAAATCCTTGTTACGCGCATAACTCCGAGAGTTCTTGACCAATTTTGATGAAATTTTCAGGGATTGTTCGGGTTGGGGTGTAGATGGTCCCCTATAGGTTTCATGACCCCCGGATTAATAGTAGTCTCTGCGCATGCGCAAACGTGAAATCCTTGTTACGGGTATAACTCCGGAGGTTCTTGACCAATTTCGATGAAATTTTCAGGGATTGTTCGGGTTGGGTGTAGATGGTCCCCTATAGGTTTCATGACCCCCGGATCAATGGTAGCCTCTGCGCATGCGCAAACGTGAAATCTTTGTTACGCGCATAACTCCGGGAGTTCTTGACCAATTTCGATGAAATTTTCAGGGATTGTTTGGTTTGATGTGTGGATGGTCCCCTATGAGTTTCATGACCTCCGGATCAATAGTAGCCTCTGCGCATGCGTGAACGTTAAATCCTTGTTACGCGCATAACTCCGAGAGTTCTTGACCAATTTTGATGAAATTTTCAGGGATTGTTCGGGTTGGGGTGTAGATGGTCCCCTATAGGTTTCATGACCCCCGGATTAATAGTAGTCTCTGCGCATGCGCAAACGTGAAATCCTTGTTACGGGTATAACTCCGGAGGTTCTTGACCAATTTCGATGAAATTTTCAGGGATTGTTCGGGTTGGGGTGTAGATGGTCCCCTATAGGTTTCATGACCCCCGGATCAATGGTAGCCTCTGCGCATGCGCGAACGTGAAATCTTTGTTACGCGCATAATTCTGGGAGTTCTCGACCAATTTCGATGACATTTTCAGGGATTGTTCGGTTTGATGTGCAGATGGTCCCCTATGAGTTTCATGACCCCCGGATCAATAGCAGCCTCTGCGCATGCGCAAACGAAATCCTTGTTACGCGCATAACTCCGGGAGTTCTTGACCAATTTTGATGAAATTCTCAGGGATTGTTCGGTTTGTTGTGTAGATGGTCAGCTATGAGTTTCATGACCCCCGGATCAATAGTAGCCTCTGCTCATGCGCAAACGTGAAATCCTTGCCACAAGCATAACACCGGGAGTTATTGACCGATTTCGATGAAATTTTCAGGGATTGTTCGGACTTATTAGGTATATTTTATAGTTTGTTCAATAGTTGAACATGCCTACCTTTATTTTCCCAAGTTATGCTCCTGCATAACAATAAATTTACCCTAATTCAACATTTACTTCGCTTAATTAGACTGTTCTGATTCGTGCTGTGACCGCAAACCCTTACACCAACCTCAATTTCTACAGCTGTCACACTACTTTGATGATATTTTTTTGGATTGATAGAGTTAGGGTTCCCGAAAAGTTTTATCATCCAAATCTTCGGTCAGTGAACGTACAGATATCAAACCCAACTAGCATTATTTTTTCATGTTATGGTCGTTTCACTCGGTCAAATTTGAAAGGTCGCAGAGGAAAAAAAAATATATAAATAATCACATCATGTCAATTTCAACCCGATCGTGTGAATAGTAGCCAATAAACTCGTGCCAATGTGAAACCGTGGATTGTGCCTGGGTTGTCAAGATGGTTTGTGTTACACAAAACGCCTTGAAAAGGAACCACCTCACAGACCTCCGCCATGAATTTATTCTTGTACAATAAAGTTATTGTTGATTAGAAAAAAACGTGTTACGTGGTTAACTACAACTTTGATTTCCCTCTGTTAACTTACTTACCTCTTATAAAACTAAGATTTCAGCAAAATCCTAGAACCGCATATCTTTATCGGCTAATGTAGCTACATCTCTTTTATTATTTTCATTGTTTTTATTTTATCTATCGTCGATGTAAGACGAGCTCTAAATATAAAGGGGGATGGATTAACTCGCTGAATAACAACCACGCAAAAAATGAAAAACGAGCTGTTGTAGTATTTTTTGATGTTGGACTTTTTTTCAACCCGTGTAGTGAAGTGTTAACGCCGGTCCCTTTTTTTGGAAAGGATCGGCCCCTGAAGCTGAAATTAATTACTTCCCTCCTCTTGAATTAAGAGGGCTGTTTTCCAGATGACGTCACTGTCACCTCCCTGCCGTTGAAAAAATTGTTTTTTTCTTTTTTTTTGTAAAAAGGAAAAGGAAATAAAAACGCTTCATACGGCCGCTGATGAGAATCATCAGAGAGAAGTTGGCTCTTCATTCCGTTGTTATGTGCGACTTATTTAAGATCGATAGATTACGGTGAAATATCTGATCACGATTTTGTTTTTTGAAAAAAAGGCATGCATCACGATTTTATGAACCAAATTTCATAATCAACTTTTGAATAAATTACCCTGATATGAGTGTAGAATAGAAACCCAAAACGAACTATGTCTCAGAGTTTGAAAAAAGTTGATTCCGGCAAAACTGAAACCATCTATTTCATGAAATTTAATGTTCAATTGTTTGGTTAAATGAATAATTACCGATTTTATTCCAAAAAATTTGTTTTATTATCTTTAAAACATTTTAATTAAATTCAAGTACATTTTTCCCAATGAAATTGAAAATAGTTGTGTGTAGTTATCAATACCATAACTTTATAACCGATCGAGGAAATCGGTTCAAAAAATTATGTTCTAGTTCATAGTTCAAAACAAACTTTTTTTAGTAATGTTCTGGCATATGAGACAATTTTGGATTTTAATGTAGGTTGGATCGATGGGGGTGTAATACGGATAGTTTTAAGCTCATCCTTTTGGTTTATCATCTTCAATGATTAAGGTTTCTAATCAATATAGAAACAAATTCATTCCCCC
>JAVIWC010009659.1:0-14395 GCA_031894815.1 Creontiades dilutus | reverse complement strand
TTACTGCAATTTTTCCCCAAATGTTGACGGTACCCCAAAGACCTCACGGCACCCCTTAGTGCCGCGGCACACAGGTTAAACCACTGCCCTTGAGAAATGATGGTAAAATAAAATGAATGCAATTTTAAGAAGACAAAACATCAGTGCTGGTTCGCCAACCGCCGGTGATTAAAATCTACCCTAATAATCAAATCAAACGTGTAACGAGAAGATTGATTACTGATTAATCTCTCGCACTGGGAATTAATTCACAATGAACAAACAAGCGCTCAATACCTATAAACTTTATATTTGGTCGTGACAATACCTGATAATACGCTCGTCTTTGTGGTATTTACAAACTCGTTAATAATCGAATAGCTAATACAATCGTAAATAACATTCCACTGTCCATCTCTCACCCTGCTGCCCCATAGAGGTACCAACTGTCATGCGATGGCCTCAAAATTTCTCCTTTTTTAAAATTTTATTTAAACTTTCTGTATTACATACTATATGTTAGGCTTATACATAGATATCGTATTGTGTACGGGCCGTACCATTGCACATGTATAGGGGTTTTCGTGTAGTGACAGTTCCGTTTGATTATTAATATTTGTGTTCATGTAATAATAATGAACCATTGTAATCGATCTTGAAAAGAAATTCTAACCCCCCCCCCTCCCCCCAGATAATTTCATGGTTTACGTTTCAAAGGGTAAACCATGAAAATCCAAATCTGCAATAAAAAATTTTTCCGTCGGTCCCCGTACGCAAGATTTCTCCCAAACGGCTGGAGACAAAAATCTGAAATTTTCAGGAAAAATCCATGTTGGTCCGACGACGCCCCCAATTCTTTAGCCAGCTCTCTCACATAATTTGAAGTGCCCTTTAGGGGTTGCCAAAGTTTTGTAAAATCATTAAAAAACCACAAAAAAATTCAAGGCGGCCTAAATTTGGACATTTTATGATGAACTTTCCATGAGGAATCGAATGAGCCCCTTCCCAGGTCCGTAGGTCAAATCATTCCCGATGTATGGCCCGATTTTACGATAAAGTGTGGCATGTTGGGTTAATTAACAAATTGCAAGGGATGTTACCCCACCAACATTGCCAAATACTAGAATCTTATCTTAGCAACAGATACTTCAGAATTAAATATGAAGATGAATACTCACATCTCAACAAAATTAAAGCAGGGGTACCTAAGCATGGAAGCGTGCTAGGACCCCTACTCTACTTATTATATACAAATGATATACCTTGCACCCTAGGAACAACTACAGCCACATTCGCGGACGATACAGCAATTCTGGCAGTAGCAGACACGGTTGAAGAATCAACAGAAAAATTACAAGAAGCTACAGATGCCATTGGAGAGTGGACTCGAAAATGGCGCCTCAAACTAAACGAAACTAAGTCTACTCATGTGACCTTCACGAATAAAAAAATTACAAACCCTCCTTTGTATCTGAATCAGTGCACAGTCCCATATTCCAACTCAGCTAAGTACCTAGGAATGACCTTAAATGCAAAGCTGAAGTGGAAAGAACATTCAAGAAAAAAAAGGAAGGGCTATCAATCAGGTATAGAAAACTTTATTGGCTGTTGGGCCGAAATTCTCAACTCAGTGTGCACAATAAATTGCTGTTATACAAAACAGTACTTATGCCTATCTGGACCTACGGTATTCAGCTATGGGGATGCACAGCTAAAAGTAACTTGAAAATAATTCAAACATTCCAAAATTAGGTAATAAGGAGTATTGTGAATGCTCCATGGTACATTCGTAATGATGACCTCCACAAGGACCTCCAAATCGAAAGAGTCACCGATGTCATTAAAAGATACGCAGGAACTACGAAAAGAGGCTTCTTGCTCATACCAACCCAGAAGCCCAAGTAAACCGACGCCTGAAAAGGACCAAGCCATTGGACCTTGGATGATGATTTGAAGCTGAAATGTGGTGTATTGTCAATGGACTGACACACACTATATCTAGATAGTTGCCTGTATATTACCTCAGTTGTAACTAGTTGATATATTAACAAATAAACGCTCTTTTAAAATAAAAAAAAACATTTAAGTTATTTTGGTTTATTATTGTTTTTGTTTTGATATCAATAACCTAGTGATGTAGTGAACGTGGATACTGGAGTGAACTCCTAAAAGGGTTTATAGCCGATACACGGGTTGAAGAATTCTGATAACCATAAAAAAACGCTTCAAATTCTTTCACTGGGGTTTATTATTCAATGATTCATGATTTGAATTTCTACTAAGCTTTGGAGTGTGCGTGTTTCACAGGTGATAGAGCGATTATTGAATTTCAGGAGGCACACAAATATGATCAACTGATCAATCCAAATAGGTATTTTGGTTGATAACAGATTTACGTGCTCTATACATATCTCCTGAAATTCAATAACCGCTCTATCACCTGTGAAACACGCACACTCCAAAGCTTAGTAGAAATTCAAATCATGAACGCAAGCCAATTGAATAATAAACCCCAGTAAAAGAATTTGCAGCGTTTTTTTTTAATGACATGCTCCTTCCGTCTCAGTTTTGCATCTAGAGTCATACCAAGATACCTTGCTGTATTGGCAAAATTAATTTATCTACCGTTTAGTATCACTGGTATTTTAGTTATATGCTTGTACGAATGTAAAAACGATTAAAGAGTAACGAATTATGCATGAATAGAAGTGATAATTTAATTTAGATGATTGTTTAACGAATATTTGTAGTTGGTAGAATGTTGGACAAGTTTAGTTATTGCGCTTTAGTTTAGTAGGTCAAGATATATGCAGCTTTGTGTAATGAGGGGCTACAGTGTCGTTCAAAGATTACGTATTTTATAGTAGCACACAATAACATTAAAATATTACGTATTAAATAATCTTTGAATGCTACTGAAGCCTTCCCACGAGAATTGGTTTTGCTAAGCCACAGCTGCATAACTTAGTGTTTTAGACCATAGCTCAATGTGTCATACGATTCCTTCTACGTCATCTGAAGTAGATGAGTCACCCTTGGGTTTTATAGTAACAATAAATGGCAGTAAGGGAATTTTTATTTTCACCTTGTTACTTCCAAGAAGCCGACGTCAACCGAAAGAAGAACGCAGACGACGATGATGCCTTTTCAATAAATGCGATAAATCGATGATGTAACACAGTGCTATAAACTGACATCTACTCCGTCTTTTGATGGTATGTTCAGGTGAACCAAAACGAATAGGCTGTAAAAAACTCTGCCACTTGCGATACGGTTGTTATTTCTGGAATAATACCTGACTGCTGTCGTCTTTGTGAACTTTTGGACGGCACCTCTTGGTTCAGAAATTGCCTGTAGACTAGAGCAGACGTTTTTGGTACGATTTGGTTTAAAAAAAAAAACGCTGCAAATTCTGTCACTGGGGTTTATTATTCAATTGGCTTGCGTTCATGCTTTGAATTTCTACTAAGCGTTGGAGTGTGCGTGTTTCACAGGTGATAAAGCGATTATTGAATTTCAGGAGGCACACGAATATGATCAACTGAACAATGAAAATAGGTATTTTGGTTGGGAACAGATTTACGTGCCCCATGCATATCTCCTGAAATTCAATAATCGCTCTATCACCTGTGAAACACGCACACTCCAAAGGTTAGCAGAAATTCAAATCATGAACGCAAGCTATTTGAATAATAAACCCCAGTGAAAGAATTAGCAGCGTTTTTATGGTTATCAGAATGCTTCACCCCGTGTGTCGGCTACAAAGCCTTTTAGGAGTTCACTCCAGTATCCACATTACTACTGCATCACTACGTCACTGGGTTACTGATATCAACTCAAAAACAATAATAAACCAAAATAACGAGAATGTTGGCACCATAAATCGGGCCATAGATTGGGAATGGTTTGACCTACGGACCTGGGGAGGAGCTCATTTTGAGGTTTTTAGGGATTTTACAAAACTTCGACAACCCTTAAAAGGCACTTTAAACTAAGTGAGAGTGCTGGCTAAAGAATTGATTTTTCCTGAAAATTTCAGATATTTTGCTCCAGCCGTTTGGGAGAAATCGTGCGTACGGCGGACGGACGGAAAATTTTTTATTGCAGATTTGGATTCTACACCATTTGAAACGTAAACCATGAAATTTAAGGGGGGTTAGAAATTTTTTTTAAAGAGCGATTACAATGGTTTATTATTGAATAATAAACCAAGGAGCAAATATCTCTGGCGAGAATTTCAAATCCTCGTTCTTCCGAAAATCCGGGAGTTGATGTTGAACGTTTGTCGGCGCTGGTACTTTTCCTAACGTCGTATCCTGCTTTCTGATTCTTGGTTAAAACCTCTACAGGAAAAAAAGTTGAAAGTTGAAAGAGGAAAGCGCACAAATGTGGACATATCTTAAGGCAACTGACTTCCGAGCTCGATGCGCAAAATTCCCGCCCTGAGACTTTTCCCTTCCTTCACCATAACCAGTTTAAATCTTCACTGCATTTTCGGAATTACCAAGAAAGAGACTGTATTCTGAGCAGAGGTAACCATGGGTTGGAATAAGTATATCCCCTAACAAGAAGAAGCAGTCAGAGATTTTCACAGGGTTCACAGACACACCAATTGCCAAAGGTTTTTGTTGATACTTGTACTTGACGACCCAAGTAGATAGCAGCAAAGATTTAAGATTTAACGACTACAAGATTATTTTTCGTTAATCAAAACTATCATTATATCAATTAAAAATTATGGCTCCTATTTACCACAATTAAATTCTTCAAGTATACACCTCTTCCGAAAAATATATCAATAGAGACTGGGAATAGATTCATTTTGAACGACGTTGTTAAAATAAAAGAGCATAAAAAATCCATAATTCGAGAATGAGAGGGAGGCAGAGAGATAATGATTAATTAATTTGTTTATTTAAGGGAACCGGCCGAAGATCTAATCTTGTTGCGATCGAGTCACAAATGGATGTCCCAAGTCGGTGTAAATGGGATTTCGTTAGTTTAATCCCCGCCTCCTGGGAAATATAAGCGCTTCACGAAACACTGCAACGTAGTTTTTAGTGTTGGACTACGTTTAACGGCTCAAACAATCACTTGTTCATTTGAAAATAAATCGGTTTCAATAAATCCGGTATTTATCCCCGTATTAGAGAACTTAACTTTGTCAGGCCCTTCCATTCTTACACATTCGTGTTTGTAAGGATCTAAGGAGCGAAAAAAACAAACATAACTACTAATATCTGCTACTCCGACCATCAAAGACTTTTGTTTACGCCTGGAATGCCTATCTTGACAACTATTTTGGTTTATTATTCAATAATAAACCATTGTAATAGCTCTTGAAAAAAAAAATTCTAAACCCCCCCGAAAATTTAATGGTTTACGTTGCAAAGGGTGTAGAATCCAAATGTGCAATAAAAATTTTTCCGTCCGTCCGCCGCCGTACGCCGTACGCACGATTTCTCCCAAACGGCTGGAGCAAAAAATCTGAAATTTTCATGAAAATCAATGTTGGTCCGACAACGCCCCAATCTCTCTCACTTGATTTAAGTGCCCTTTAAGGGTTGTCAAAGTTGTTTAAAATCCCTAAAAACCTGAAAAAAAAGTCAAGGCGGCCTAAATTTGGACTCCTTTTGAAGAACACTCCACGAGGAATCGAATGAGCCCCTCCCCAGGTCAAACCATTAACGATCTATTGCCCGATTTATGGTGCCAACATTTGCGTTATTTTGGTTTATTATTGGTTTAGTGTTGATATCAGTAACCTAGTGCCGTAGTGATGTAGTAATGTGGATACTGCAGTGAACTCCTAAAAGGCTTTGTAGCCGATACACGGGTTGAAGCATTCTCATAACCATAAAAAACGCAGCAAATTCTTCCACTGGGGTTTATTATTCAATTGGCTTGCGTTTATAATTTGAATTTCTACTAAGCTTTGGAGTGTCCCTGTTTCACAGGTGATAGAGCGATCATTGAATTTCAGGAGATATGCATAGAGCACTTAAATCTGTTCTCAACCAAAATACCTATTTGGATCGATCAGTTGATCATATTTGTGTGCCTCCTGAACTACCCCCTTCTAACCCCCCCCCCCCCCTGAAAATTTCATGGTTTACGTTTCAACGGGTTTCAATCTGCAATACAAATTTTTCAGTCCGTCCGCCGTACGCACGATATCTCCCAAACAGCTGGAGCAAAAAATCTGAAATTTTCAGGAAAAATCCATGTTGGTCCGACAACTCCCCATTTCTTTAGCCAGCTCTCTCACTTAACTTAAAGTGCCCTTTAAGCTATCACTCCAGTATCCACATTCACTACAACTCGACGCTATCAGCGTAACATCACTAGGTTACAAACAAACAATAATAAACCAAAAAACGCAAATGTTGGCACGATAAATCGGGCCATACATCGGGAACGGTTTGACCTACGGACATGGGGAAGGGCTCATTCGATTCCTCTTGTTATGTTCTTCAAATAGGTAGATATTTAGGCCGATTCGACATGTTTTGACGTTTTTAGGGATTTTACAAAACTTTGACAACCCTTAAAGGGCACTTTAAATTGAGTGAGAGAGCTGGCTCAAGAATTGGGGCGTCGTCGGGCCAAGATGGATTTTTCCTGAAAATTTCAGATCTTTTGCTCCAGCCATTTTGGAGATATCGTGCGTACGGCGGACGGACGGAAAAATTTTGTATTGCAGATTCGGATTCTACACCCATTGAAACGTAAACCATGAAATTTTCAGGGGGGGGGGGGGGTTAGAATTTTTTTTTCCAGAGCGATTACAATGGTTTATTATTGAGTAATAAACCAAAACGTTACGCAATTTTTAAACTGCATTCGAGGAATCCCAGGGTTAAAAGAAACATTTCGCGGTATGAATTGGGAAAATGATTAAATCCGCAAACTAGATAGGTTAAAATAATAGATACTGCTTTTCGGGAAAAATGATCTTAAATCATTTTTAATATTCAGACTAGTAAAGTTTAAATAAATCGGAATGGTAAAATTAAAAGGAGTCGCGCTCACAATGTGTTCTCAGAATCTATATCTGATATAAATATAAAAATGTATTTATTTTTCAGCAAAATTGATCTATTTTGTTGAAGCTCTCTTGAAAATCATTGAAATCATCATTGAAAATGAACCGCAAAGGAATCACCTTAAAGGCAATGTCATTGTTGAACGATATAATCTCATTAATGTATGTTTATCATTGTTTTCATTATTGAATGTTTATTTTCGTTTCATATAAATAAATGAATAAATAAAAGCATGTTAACCTACAAAGTGTGAACAAATGTTAACGCGTTTACGCGATTGCGACGAAAATCAAACCACGCGGCGTGAGCGTTTGCCGCACGGAGCCGCGCTGTTACGTATGACACATCCATAGAATCGCATTGTTTGACGGCGCCCACAGCTTGGTGGCGCCCACAGCTTGGCGGCGCCCACAGCTTAGCGGCGCCCACAGCTTGGCGGCGCCCCCAGTTGGCGGCGCCAGCTCGCTCGCGTTCGTTTTCCTCGTAAGCCAAGACACGGCGTGTGGTTTCCCCGACGCCTGCGGCACGCGATTCCTTCATGTACCTAAACGGGCGCCGCGCCGTCCTGTGGAAGAGTTTTCTCTCAAGAAGCGCGGCGAGGCAAGCGGGCAGCGCCGCCTGCCCAGCGCCCGAGAACCTCGGTTCCAGCTTCAGTTTCGATCACGTCGTGCGACAGTACACGTTCAGTTATTTTCAATGCATTTCTAAAACATGGGCATTAACTTTCATGCGTTCGCGCCAACACGACTCACGCTCGCGCAGCTGGCTATTGACCGCCCTTGATTTTTCAATGGTTATCTTCCTGGTTTCTCTACTTTCGATTGCAGTAAATACAAAAGAACTAGAACGCAATTCAAAAAACATATTTTTCATTGAAAAATTCTCAACTATCCAATATAACATAGCCGTTAATAGTCGATAATGGCTAAAAATAAACTCTTGCTTCCGAAAAAAACACAATTGGCTTCAAAGGCCACTTGGAAAATGATTACTTTTGTTCAATTTTTCCCTTTTTTGAAAAACTAGATTATTTATTTCAATTGAATTAGAAGATACGGTATAAAATCGCTTATACTTAGGTATCATCTATTAACTCATCTATTAACGTTACATGAACAGGAAACTCACACAACCAATGTATCAAAGAGGCCACTTGGACGATAATTCTTTCAAATTTTTTTGTCGTAAAACTGTCATTTTTTTAAGTCTAACTAGATGGAAACTAGAAACGCTGCAAATTCTTTCATTGGGGTTTATTATTCAATTGGCTTGCGTTCGTGATTTGAATTTCTACTAAGATTTGGAGTGTGCGCGTTTCACAGGATAGAGCGATTATTGAATTTCAGGAGGTATGCACGGAGCACGTAAATCTGAAATTCAATAATCGCTCTATCACCTTGAAACACGCACACTCCGAAGCTTAGTAGAAATTCAAATCATGAATCATTGAATAATAAACCCAGTGAATGAATTTGCGGCGTTTTAATTGTCATGTTACGCGTTCATAAATGACGTGTTGACCCATTCTTCACTTCACTGTCTAACAAAAACGTGAAAAAGTTGATTGGCAGCAGAAAAAGGTTATCGCTAGTAAAAACAGAGTCGAAGGTTCCTTAAAAACTAAGTTCCTTATTAGAGTGTTTCGTTTCTTTTGTAAAACTCAGTTTCTACATTTTTAAAAGAAAATTCGTGAATCGAAAAACTTCAATTAATTCCGTAATTACTTCCTCCGTTGGTGTATGGTTATGGTAATTTTATGCATAGTAACTTGAACGTTTAATTTTCTATTCGCTTAAAAACCGCTAGCGAATCGGGTAGCACTGATGCAATAGAATAACTAATATTTTGGGTCGGAAATTCAGTAAATTTCTTCCATGAACATTTTAGCCGTATATGTAACCAAAACCCGATAAATCCCACGCTTTAAATTTGATTAAAAGGATGGAGGACGATGGACGAGGCAGTTTTGGTTGGCAAATGGTATATATAAGAGCTGACCGGACCTAGTTGGGTAATAAGGTGGCAATAACCCAACAACAGAAAGGAGATAGGCCACACAATCCTCAATGGACTCCACCGAACAAAACAGTTTAAGATCTTCTGCAAACATTAAATAATCAATTCGTGTGAGGACGGACTGCACGCTATTGATGAATAAGATGATGAGTGGCCCGATATTTGATCCCTGTGGAATCCCACATTCAGACAAAACAGACTCAAGTCTCACCCGCTGCTCCCTGCCAAACAATTAGCTTCCAAGCCATCTCAGGAATGTGCCGAAGACACCCAAGGACTCTAGCAGTGCGATAATATGCACGTTGGACAATTTGTCAAAAGCCCTAGAAAAATCAGTTGAAATAACGTTAACTTGGGTACCTTTATCGAAGGTAGAGTGTATGTATGTTACAGTTATTACCCGAAATCAGTTAATTCTAGTTTTAACTAGTCAATTCTAGTTTTCACTAAGCCCCTTCGTGAAAACTAGAAGTTTCACTGGGACCCTCACCGCTGGAACCAGAAGTCACTGATTCATTTTCAATCAACGCTAGATTTAACTGAAATTTGATAGGCAAAACTAGAACAACCTAGTGAGAAGCCGTGCTAAGAAGTGATTTTAAAAGTTAGTTACAACTGGTTTGGACTAGTGAATACTAGGAACAGTGAAAAATAAGGTTTTTTGTGAATATTATACAGGGTGTCCCGCACTTAGTGTAAAAAAAAAATTGGGTGAAACTACATGGAAAATGGAGTAAATCGCCGCCAACCGCGATTTTTTTTCTCAACCCGTTGCTGAGATATGCTATTTTTAAGAGTTTTTTTCAAAAAATCGCGTTTTTCGCCATTAAAACGCTTTTTTCTCGGCAATTTCCCAACATTTTTGCACATTTGACCTCATTTTCGGAATCTGCGTTAAATTTCCTATAAGATGAAGTTACTTTGATTTCCAAAACGCATCTTCCAAACACCGAAATTTTCAATCAAAGATGAACATTTTTCGCAAAGTGAAATTTTTCAAAAACTTGGAACGCTTGGTGTGACCACAAAAATAATTTTTTTCGTTGTCAAATTTGATAAAAACTTCTCCCACTTCTAAGCTTTCCAACGGCGTCTCAACCATTTAATTCTGATTGGAATTGACGGAGAAATTAAAGTTCGAATGCCAGAAAACGTGTAGTTCGTTTTAACGTAAGTTGGTAGGTGACGTACGATATGGGCCACAGAAACTGATTTTTCTCGATTTCAATGAATGTTTTCCGGCATTCAACCACAGGTTCGAATTGGGCGTTAAATTTCCTGTAAGAAGAGGTTCATTTTGTTTCCAAAATTTTTTTTTACACATTTATCACAATTCTCAATTTTTAATTTTTTACAGTACCTGGAAAAAACATTTTGAAAATTATTTTTGTGGTCACGCCAAGCGTTCCAAGTTTTTGAAAAATGTCACTTTGCGAAAAATGTTCATCTTTGATTGAAAATTTCGGTGTTTGGAAGATGCGTTTTGGAAATCAAAGTAACTTCATCTTATAGGAAATTTAACGCAGATTCCAAAAATGTGGTCAAATGTGCAAAAATGTTGGGAAATTGCCGAGAAAAAAGCGTTTTAATGGCGAAAAACGCGATTTTTTGAAAAAACTCTTAAAAATAGCAAATCTCAGCAACGGGTTGAGAAAAAAAATCGCGGTTGCCGGCGATTTACTCCATTTTCCATGTAGTTTCACCCAATTTTTTTTTTTTACACTAAGTGCGGGACACCCTGTATTTTTAGTGTGGGTACTTACTAAAAAGTCGAAGTTAGTATTACTAATGAAAGATTGTCAGTTACTTATTGCAGCAAGTTAAGCCTTCGTGGCATTTGGAGTTACATACAATTTTTTTTTTGCCAAGGCAGTGATTAGTCTCCCGATAAGACGCCGAGTTCCTCGATCATAGATATATTAATCAAAACAAAGACGAAGTAGCCTGCGATTCTGGTGTTGTCATTTCATTATAAATAAACAAATCAGTGAATTGTAGTTTTGACTGACTCTATTAAACGAGCGGGGATTTCTAGTTTCAGCTAGTGACTTCTAGTTTTCACGAAGGGGCTTAGTGAAAACTAGAATTGACTAGTTGAAACTAGAATTAACTGATTTCGTTAACAGGTTGGTAGCTGTCGATCGCCCCTTCAAAAAGCGGGACAGTAGACCTCTATGATTCTACAGCCAGATCATTTAAATGATTAATTTTACACATTTAAGTACCGAAGATGAAAAATTGCCTATGAAACCTACAAATATGGGATTCTAGCTCAGAGAGGGGATCTAGTAAACAGATATGAAAGGCTAACAAGGGTTTACGTGAGCGCATTCTGTGTTCATAAACGGTACTAACTAAGCCTAACCAACTCCCTGGAAAAATCTGTAGATTCAACCAGAGCACCAGAGAGGCTAGTGCTTACCAAGGTGGCAGGTACACGAATGACACCCTCGGGCGGATGGAAAAGTGGTGATGTCGGGATGACAAACGGCGGAAGGAGCCCACCCGAAGTCAAATAAAAATGGAGTAAGATAGAACGTTGTCTATATTTCCACGAATGTAAAGAGTTACACTGTTAAATCGATTTCGACGGTTAGGTCATCATCAGTAACAAACCTGATGGAGAATGGTCTCGTGACAACCAATCTAAAGCTGATGCATTTGCTGAGCATCTTGCAAACATCTTCACACCTAATCCTGCTTCACCAGATGAAGAACCACTGGACGATATTCCAGAACAACAACCCCTAATGGATATACCTCCTGTCAAAGTACGGGAGGTAGTCAGAATAATTAAGCAGGAAATAAATCCTAAAAAGGCTCCTGGATATGACCTCATAACTGGCCAGATAATGAAACACCTCCCAAGAAAAGCGATTGTAAAAATTACTCAAATTATTAACTCAGCCATCTTTCATCGTTACGTTCCTCAGTTGTGGAAGATTGCCGAGGTAATTATGATCCCAAAACCAGGAAAACCAACAGACCAGCTAACATCCTACAGGCCCCTTTCATTGCTGCCAGTAATATCCAAGCTGTTTGAAAAGCTTATCAATAAACGGTTGCTACAGATAATCACAATACGCAAGCTGCTACCGGAACACCAATTTGGTTTTCGCCAGCAACATTCAACCATTGATCAGGTTCATAGAATAGTTAACACCATCGAAGAAGCATTAGAGCAGAAGAAAGTGTGTTCAGGCATCTTCCTGGACGTAGCCCAAGCGTTCGATAAGGTCTGGCAAGAGGGCCTTAAATATAAACTGAAGAAGATGTTACCATATCAGTACGTCGAGCTGCTCGGTTCTTATCTTTCAGAGAGGTATTTCCGTATCAAACAGGATGATGCTTACTCTAAGCTCATGAAAATAAACGCAGGTGTACCACAAGGTAGTGTATTAGGCCCACTCCTATACCTCCTGTACACATGCGATTTACCAGAGTTCCCAGGAAACGTCACAGCTACGTTTGCTGACGACACTGCAATCCTGGCAGTTGGAGACAGCAATGATGAATCGATCAGCAAACTCAACAAATCTATCTCCAAAATCAGTCATTGGACGTCCACATGAAGGATAAGGTTAAATGAGGCAAAGTCGGTGCATGTTGATTTCACCAACCAGAAAATCAACTACATCCCACTTTACCTCAACAACGTGGCAATTCCCTACGCGAATAAAGCCAAATACCTGGGCATGACGCTTGACGCCAAGCTCAGGTGGAAAGAACATGTGAAAAAGAAGAAGGCCGAACTGGTGATAAAACTTAGAAAAACGTACTGGCTTATTGGCAGGCAATCCTTCATGACCATTGGTAACAAGCTGCTTCTGTACAATCAAGTGCTTAAGCCAGTTTGGACGTATGGAGCACAGTTGTGGGGCTGTACAGCTCCAACCAATAGACTGATTATCCAGCGTTTTCAGAATACCGTACTACGATGCATCACTGATGCACCTTGGTACTTTAGAAATGATGCTCTTCACCGCGAACTGGAAGTGGACAGCATAGACGAAATAATCAAACAGAGGGCTACCGCTCATCTAGCCAGACTACGAGGTCATGTCAACGAAGAAGCTGTGAAGCTACTTGATGTGCAAGACCTAACTAGGCGCCTTAAGCGCACAAAACCACATGAACTTGTGTAGGAAGTGAATGTGCTGAACCTCAGAAGGACATGGACTGGAGTAATGGATCTTGAGTCCCAATAATTATGTAGAGAATTTAAGTCAGAATAATATTGTTAATAAGTTATTACTTGGTGCAATAAAAAATTATAGGAAAAAAAAAAAAAAATCATCAGTAACAAACATGAACTGAAAGTACATCACAGAAAGCATATCTAACATACAGGATCAAGTGAGAGGAGATTGAATCATATTGGCTCAAGGAAGTGAAAGGGGCGGGGAGGACCAACCAATGCCACTCAAGGCTTAGAAAGTGAAAGGGGGATCAAACAGTATCAACAAGAAAGAACCCAATAATGGTGAAATATTTTGAGGAATGACATCATTTAAAAATTTTCCTGACCTATCACTTTTAACAATTTCGAATTTTTCTAGCACATCCAACATACCTCCCTTTTGGCAAAAGTGAGGAAATTATACATATTGCCTGTTTGTCAGATCACAACTGAAGCTATGATTGGATTCATTCAGATGACTTGCAAAGGCAGAATCACCTTTGTTGTCCCTGAAATCCTTTTCATCATTGATGATGATTAAGTGAGTGCATTCTGTGTTCATAAAGTACTTTCTAAGCCTAAGTTGAGCCTAGAGTTGGATCCCTGGAAAAATCTGTAGATTCAACCAGAGCACCAGAGAGGCTAGTGCTTACCAAGGTGGCGGATACACGAATGACCCCCTCGGGCGGATGGAAAAGTGGTGATGTCGAGATAACAAAGGGCGGAAGGAGCCCACCCGAAGTCAAATAAAAACGGAGTAAGATAGAACGTTGTCTATATTTCCACGAAAGTAAAGAGTTACACTGTTAAATCGATTTCGACGGTTAGGTCATCATCAGTAACAATCATGAACTGAAAGTACATCACAGAAAGCAAATCTTATATAGGATCGAGTGAGAGGAGATTGAATCCTATTGGCTCAAGGAAGTGAAAGGGGCGGGCAGGACCAACCAATGCCACTCAAGGTTTACAAAGTGAAAGGGGGCTCAAACAGTATCAACAAGAAAGAACCCAATAATGGTGAAATATTTTGAGGAATGACATCATTTAAATATATTCCTGACCTATCACTTTTAACAATTTCGAATTTTTGTAGCACATCCAACATACCTCACTTTTGGCAAAAGTGAGGAAATTCTACATATTGCATGTTTGTCAGATCAAAACTGAAGCT
>JAVIWC010009658.1:0-14533 GCA_031894815.1 Creontiades dilutus | reverse complement strand
AAACATCTCCATTACAATAATCACTTAAATTCGAAACAAAACCAAAATGATGTGATACAGTAATTATTGACAAAAATTTAGAAAAGGTTTAAAAGTGGATGTACAGTGGTTGTGTGTAGGCCTGTTCATACTAAATTATGGTAAAGATGACGCGGTAAAGAGATAAATTCGATTAATTCCACGATTGATGATTATAATTGCCAATTAATCGTCAATAACGGTCGAATCGATTAAATTAATCGCCGATTAGAAATATTGGGAAGGTTAAATGACGATCAGACATGATTTTCTCATTTTAAATCGAATATTGAATCGCAACGATTTCGAAATAATACCGCAAATTACAGCGTCGTTTATCAATTTTCATTTTGGGACGTCATTTTCGTTGCAACGAGAAAACAAAATGTTGCAATTACCGACGAATTTATTGAAAAAATACGCAGATTGTTATGTATGAAGGGCTAACTATAATTCATCGCTCTGAAACTCAAAATTTTGTATTATTTATGTGTGGTTTTTATCGGACCAAATTGATTTCCATAAAAAAGGGGTTTTTTATTCTACAAATTTTATGTTTTAAATTAAATTACTGCGTTAAGGGTTTACATTTACATTCAAAAAGTGGACGAAACTGAACGAATAAAAAAGAAAAAAAAAACGAACAAAAATATATTTTTTTTTCTTTTTAAAATAAGGCGTAAAAATCAAAGAGGCGAAAATTTTTAAAAAAAGAATGACGTAACGGAATTTCAATGGGTGAAATTTTTTGTTGAAAAAAATTGATGATTATAATTGCCAATTAATCGTCAATAACGATCGAATCGATTAAATTAATCGCCGATTAGAAATATTGGGAAGGTTAAACGACGATCAGATACAATTTTCTCATTTTCAATTGAATATTGAATCGCAACGATTTCAAAATAATACCGCAAATTACAGCGTCGTTTATCAATTTTCATTTTGGACGTCATTTTCGTTGCAACGAGAAAACAAAATGTTGCAATTACCGAACGAATTTATTGAAAAAAAAATACGCGGATTGTTATGTATGAAGAGCTAACTATAATTCATCTCGCTGAAACTCAAAATTTTGTATTATTTATGTGTAATTTTTATCGACCAAATTGATTTCCATAAAAAATTGGTTTTTTATTTAAATTTTATGTTTTAAATTAAATTACTGCGTTGTGGGTTTACATTTACATTCAAAAAGTGGACAAAACTGAACGAATAAAAAAGAAAAAAAAAACGAACAAAAATATATTTTTTTTTCTTTTTAAAATAAGGCGTAAAAATCAAAGAGGCGAAAATTTTTAAAAAAAGAATGACGTAACGGAATTTCAATGGGTGAAATTTTTTGTTGAAAAAAAAAATGATCATTATTTGGTGAGGTACTGCGAGTAATTTGCGAGGAGGTGAGAGCGGTAGGCTGTCTGGTCTTTCCACATGGCGGCTGCCTGGGGGTTGAGCGGCGAGTCGTTGTTAGGCTCTGAAACGAGTAGAAAACGCAATTTAAATCGAGTGTAAATTTCTGAATTTTAAATTGGGTTTACGTAGGGGAATGGAAAAAGAAGAAGATAAATATATTCTAGAGCAATAGTTTTGTGAATCGCTGGATTTTGGAGGGGGCCTCAACTGTTTCAGTGAACGTCTATCAACTTGTTCCTAGTATAAAAGGTTGAAACAAAATGGATTGTAGGATATTATTAAAATATCGATCAATTGCACGATAATATGATCAATTAAAATTGTATCGTTTGCCGCTAGCATAGATCCAAATATCCGCAAAGGCTTTCTGTTTATTTAATTTTTGATCTCATTTGAAGAAGTTCATTAGGTATTTCAACTCGTTAGATCTACTCGTTTATAACTTTTTGTGGTGGTTGATTAATATTTCAATGCTTGATACGTACCTAGATGTACTTTTTCTACAAGTTAAACGAAAATAACAAAAATGTGACTGATTTTAAACTGTGTGAAACTTGTTCTAGTATATAATTGAAACAAGAATTTATTTGCCAAATATTTTTCAACAAGTTGAATATAGTTATTTGGTAAAATAAAATAAGGTAAATACAGACAATAAATCAGATATTTTGATATTTATATTTATTTTAAGGAAGAAGGAAATTATATTGTTTTGTACTGATAGACCTGTTTAGATTGATTTTGAAAAACAAGTTACCCATTCATTACCTATTATTTTAAATAATAATAAATAAAAACTCATTATCCACTTTTAATACTTATCCTTTCTCTGACAAATTGCTAAGAAGCTACCCAATGTCATTTTGATTAAGAGGATAAGTCAATCCATGTTAGGGTTATCCCTTGAGTTTTCCAAACGCCTATCAACCATAATATCGCAATAAAATATCGATATTCCTAATGAGGTCTATTCGAATCGGACAACTAATCCAGGGCCTCAAAGGATGATTCCTCTTGATTCAACGCAAAATTGTCAGGAAAATACAAGAAACCAACAGGAGGAGAAAGTTATGGATGTTTATGGGACGGTTAGTCCAAAAACCACGAAAAAAATCTCAAAGCGTAATTTGGAAACTAAGCGCCTAAGAGGGACTTTTTGTCAAAAACGCTGCAAATTCTATCACCGGGGTTTATTATTCAATGATTCATGATTTGAATTTCTACTAAGCTTTGGAGCGCGTGTTTCACAGGTGGTAGAGCGATTATTGAATTTCAGGAGATATGCATGGAGCACGTAAATCTGTTCTCAACATAAATAGATCAGTTGATCATATTTGTGTGCCTCCTGAAATTCAATAATCGCTCTATCGTGTGAAACACGCACACTCCAAAGCTTAGTAGAAATTCAAATCATGAATTGAATAATAAACCTCAGTGAAAGAATTTGCAGCGTTTTTCCGATTACAAGTAATGGTAATCGGAATGGAGTACTGGTAATTCGATTACTTTTTTTAATCTGATTACTCCATTGGTAGAATGCGAATTTGATGCCACAATGATAGAGGACACAATGTTATCTATTTAATATCGTATAATGCAGATGTCATCTATTCAACGCTTACTATTTGCTATACTTGCTATGTTATAAAATGTTTGAGAATATTTAACCTAGATTGTAATTTTTCTTTGAACCTTGCGTCTTAAACGCATCAAACCTGTAAGAATACATCCCCCATGGAATGGACCCGGTCTGGAAAATCGTTATTTTCTGTAAAAAGTGTTTTCCCTTTTAAATCGACTTGTTTTTTTTTGTAAGGAATTGATTAAAAGTAATAGGAATGACGATTACCATAACAGTAATTGGAATGGTAATCGCGATTACTTCTGGAGTAATTTCAACCCCAAACCTTCGGATTTTCAATCTCCTTTTTACTGAAATTGTTACTAGCCAAATATACGTCATTACAATGGAAGTAATCGGAAAATTATTCATTCCTCAAAGTAATGAGTTACATCTCAACTCTGATAGTGGGGATGCCGAAGCATTGGGTTGAGGGGCCTGCAATCTGTGGGACGTTTAACGAAATAGAGATCTTCGTTATTTCTGTACCAGTGACAAAGAATTGCAAAAAGCGGTGACAGATATTTCGGTGACTGCGCTATATTCCAACACAAACTACTACTATACGCAGGCGCGGATAGTAATTGGACAGTAAGTAAATTGGAACGGCGGCTAGGCGGCTCTGGCCTCAGTCACTGAATCTCATATCGGATATCTACTTACGGTCTCTGTGACCGCTTAGCGACAAATAGCACTAAATAAAATTGAAAAAGGCAAAGACGATTGTGGAGGTTGAAAGAGATAAGAGATTCTCAGGCGAAGAGGGGGATTATGGTTCTGAATGCACTCTACCGGGATTTCATCCAACCATATCGTCCACCAGCTTTCCCCGTCAATTCCTTGTGAATAGTATCGTTTTTCTAAATTAATTTGCTACAAAAATCTGTGTGACAATGCCCTCCCAGTGCTCCGAGTCATTTTCTCTTTCTCCATTCAAATTCAAGCTCCAAAGTGAGTGGAAAGAAGATTGATGGTTGGACGAAATCTCGTTAGTTATTTAATGTTATTTATGCGGTGGTTTAAACGTTAGCGGCAATCACTAGAAATAACGATCAAACACACATGCAAAATTGTAATATTGCAATAACATAAAATACAACGCAATAGGGATGGGAAATCGAGAAAAAACATCGATTTTGATATTTGAGTGTTGGCATCGATATATCGTCCAATATCGGGTGAAAACATCGATATCATCGATATTATCGATATCGGTGTCCTTATCAGTTAAGAGCATCCTTATCACACTGTTTTTATGAGGAATATTGATTGATAATCTAACAGTTTAAAGGTATTGTGACAAAAATATCTGAAGAAGATGGTAAAAAGTTCCAGCCATGTAGCATGACGAAATGAGCAAATTTTCAAACTAGTTTTGCATGAGGAAAAATTACGCAAAAAACAATTTCATTTTCTGACTTGTGATACCTCATTTTAATTTGGAAATTTTTGAAAGCTGAAGAATCTCATAATTTTTTCCAATTTTGCCTATCTACCTTGTTTTATAATTTTCAAACTGCTCTAGTTAGAACGGATTGAGATATCTCCAATCCGATTTCACCATCGTGTGATAATTCACCAAACTTATTCACCTACGCGGGGGTTTTCGGGTAATTTTTCCCCCAATTGAAATGCCCCAAATCTCCCATTCGAGTGAGGCGATTGTGAGTATATTCAAACTTAGCGTTTTTCAAAGCTTAAGGTAACGGTTGGTAGTGGCCACAGTTAAGAATTTTTTCTTTAGTTTTGACAATTGTGGGCCAACAGTAGTACTGACTTTCTTCAGGACTCATTTAGAATATAGCCCGACTCTTCCCTAACATATCCATTGCCTAAAACTATCAAAAGAACAATTTTTTCTATGTTTTATTAATTTTTTCTCACGCCTTTATTTTGATCTAGTAGTGGCCACATCAAATTACGAAATTTCCAGTAGTGGCCACGTGCATGTCTCAGTAGTGGCCACTTGACATTTTGCCCTCCTTACGTGTTTAATATCATTAAATTCAATACCAGATGAACAAAAATTGATTCTATCCAGTAGAGCTCTAGGATACAGCCCAACAAACGAGGAAACTAGGGACGGTCATATTGAGAAGTTTACCAAATTTCCATGATGCTCTGCGACTCCTAGTTCAACCTCTGACTACAAGATGACATGAGCTGTACCTCCTGTAAGTTTGAAGCCACTAGGAGACCGAGAATCCTTATTTCTCAAATGTAAACTTTAAAATGGCCACTACTGGAGCAGTGGAATTCTCCCCCCCCCCCCCCCCGTCTCCCAGGCTTATAAGCAACGTGGTCCTCTCCTCGGGGATTTGGGATATACGATTTTTTTACTTTTAATATTGTTATTATACTCCCTCATTGTGTTGTTTAGTACTCTACCTCCTGTACACACGGGACTTACCCCAACAAGAAGGCACAACTGTTGCCACCTTTGCAGATGATACGGCTATCCTCTCTGTTGGAGATGATATAGAAGCTGCAACACGCAAACTACAGACGTCTACTACTGAGGTTTGTAAATGGACCAAGATGTGGAGAATGAAGCTGAACGAATCAAAATCAGCCCACATCAACTTCACTAACCGAAAAGTCCCAATCTTGGATGTTGAGATCAATTTGAATAAAATACCGCATACTGAAGCAGTTAAATACTTGGGTTTGACACTTGACTCCAAATTAAACAGGAATAAACACATAGAAAAGGAGAAAGAAGAACTTAAAATTAAGTACAGAAGGATGTATTGGCTAATGGGAAGGAATTCCCATCTCTCTCTTCACAACAAACTGCTTATATATAAGCAGATCCTTCGCCCTATTTGGACCTATGGGATACAGATCTGGGGCTGTGCCAAGAAATCAAATATTAAGAAAATCCAAACCTTTCAGAATAAAATACTGAGAAGTATAGTTGGAGCCCCTTGGTACACGCGAAACGATGATATTCATCGAGATTTGAGGATGGAGACAGTCTATGAAATTATTGCAAAATACGCAAGGAAGCATGAACATCGCCTCCACAAACACGTGAACCCGGAGATGCTCTACGTTTCGGACAACGAAGGTGAAATCCGACGTCTCAAGCGAAACAAACCACTGGATTTAGTTGTGCTGCGTGAAAAGAAGTGCAATCGAACTCAGTGCTAATTAATTGAGCTATATAATAAAGGGCTAGATTTTGCTGTAAACCTACCCTCTTGGAGTAACACCTTTATTGATATGTAAAATTGCTAGATGAAATGTACTTGATTTTTCAGTCGCAATTAATAAATCACGAAAAAAAAAATTGTGTTATTCACCTATTTCTTTTTAACCTGCGTAGCAGGGCCATTAAACTAGTATTTCTATAATATCGATGTCGATGTCCCATCCCTAGAACGTAATGAGCGTTATAGAATTCAAAATATTTAACTCACCACCGAGGAGACTCTGGAGGGACAGGAGGACGGTGGTGACGTCGTACAACGGGCTCCATTTGTCTTTGAGAATGTCCAAGCAGATGTTCCCCACGAGATCTGGAAATTGAAAAGAAAAATATAAACAAATCATCCATCAGCAGGAGGAACACAATAGTACAAATTAAAAATTGTGTTACATCACAAAGAATGGCCTCTTGTCAGTAGGTTTGATTACGGTATGTGACCACAACAGGTTCAGATCAAGTGGCATAGCATTTTAGCCCAGATGGCAGCAGAAAACAACGGTCATGTTCGAGGGCATAAGCATTGAAGTTGAGTACCCAAACCCTACATTTCTGCTGATCTCAGCTAACGAGGGAATATAAGGAACACGGCGAGATCGGGTCGAGTCACCAGTATGGGTGCTTCAGCAAAGCCATATATGCAAAAACATGGTTGAGAGCAAGTAGTTCTAGCATAGTGGTTCTGGCCAGATGGCAGCAGAAAACAACGGTCATGTTCGGGAGAATAAGCATTGAAGTTGAGTACCCAAACCCTACATTTCTGCTGATCTCAGCTAACGAGGGTATATGAGGAACACGGCGAGCTCGAGTCGAGTCACCAGTATGGGTGCTTCAGCAAAGCCATATTTGCAAAAACACGGTTGAGAGCAATTGTACTAGCATAGTAGTTCTGTCCAGATGGCAGCAGAAAACAACGGTCATGTTCGGGGGAATAAGCATTGAAGTTGAGTACCCAAACCCTACATTTCTGCTGATCTCAGCTAACGAGGGTATATGAGGAACACGGCGAGCTTGAGTCGAGTCACCAGTATGGCTGCTTCAGCAAAGCCATATTTGCAAAAACATGGTTGAGAGCAAGTGTACCAGCATAGTAGTTCTGTCCAGATGGCAGCAGAAAACAACGGTCATGTTCGGGGGAATAAGCATTGAAGTGGAGTACCCAAACCCTACATTTCTGCTGATCTCAGCTAACGAGGGTATATAAGGCACATGGCGAGCTCGACTCGGGTCACCAGTATGGGTGCTTCAGCAAAGCCATATTTGCAAAAATATGGTTGACAGCAAGGGTATCAGTGTAGCAGTTCAGTCCAGATGGCAGCAGAAAACAACGGTCATGTTCGGGGGCATAAGCATTGAAGTTGAGTACCCAAACCCTACATTTCTGCTGATCTCAGCTAACGAGGGTATATGAGGAATACAGCGAGCTCGAGTCGAGTCAGTATCTCAGCTGCTGTTTGTGCGTGTCTGTCGCGGTACCCTCTCGTTATAATATTCCATTCAGTGAATTATTGTAATATCTGTCGTTCAGTGTAACTTTTCAGTTAAATGAAGTCCGTTCGTTTTTTAAAAACCAACTCTCCGAGAACCATTTAATTTCTTTGATGAACGAAGGACCATAAAAATGGAGTTACTTCAGTATGGGTGCTTCAGCAAAGCCATATTAGCAAAAATATGGTTGACAGCAAGGGTATCTGCGTAGCAATTCAGACCTGATGGCATCAGAAACGACTAAGGTCGTGTTTGGGTGAACAAAGATCCATGAAAATGGAGTTAATCTAGTATGAGTGCTTCAGCAAAGCCATATTTGCAAAAATATGGTTGACAGCAAGGGTATCTGCGTAGCAATTCAGGCCTGATGGCAGCAGAAACAGCAAATGTCGTGTTTGGGGGGAATATGCATTGATGAACGAAGACCCGTGAAAATGGAGTTATTTCAGTATGAGTGCTCCAGCAAGGCCATATTTGCAAAAATACTCATCAGTAGCAACAACCTTGTTGTGCAGCGTAGGGCACAACGCCACATTAACCCTTTCGATCCTACTCCCGAATATATACGGGCTCCTGAATGCTCTCGCAGGCCTAATTCCGTATATTTACGTTTTCCAAAACGCTGCTGAGGATCTACTTCCCAATATATACGTTTTTCCCCCCGCCATCTTCCGGTTGGTCTCCTAACTCGTTGTTTCACAGAATTTCGCTAGATGTCGACTCTTAATGCAATTTTGACTCAGTTTATTGCCAACAAGCCAAATCGCGATCGTCATAACATTGTTTATCAGCAAAATACGTGTATGTTATTTCTGTTCGGGTGCCAAGTTAGTGAGTTTGTTAGTGCTGTGCTTCGCCGTAAAAATTTATATTCTTGCTTTTTGATTTTTTTTTTTTTTTTTTTTTTTAAATGACGCGACGGGTATTTACTGACGATGAACTACTTCAAATTCTTCAAAATAGCGACGAGGAGGATGAACAGTTTTGGACGATAGGTACGAGGTCGATTTACATTGTTAGTTAGTTAGTTTCATTTGTTCTGACCGATTTGTTTTGAAATAGAAATATTACATGAGTGAAGGAAAGTTTCCAGCTCAAAATTTTTTCTAATACCTACATACCAACCCAAAAAATTTTTTTTTGCAATTTTTTTCGTTTTTTCGCACGTTTCCATGTTTATAATACATGATAGATGAGATCAAAAATAAAAATATGTATAACCCACGAGAAATAGTATTCAGTACAGCGGAGCAAACAGGGCGTCAAAGCATTGGAATCATAAGAGCACTTTGTGCCAACGGGCCACTCATGAGCGCTAGGATGTAGTATCAAAAGGGTTAACAACACACAACCCAGTCTCCTACCTTGCCGCTTGGATTAACCAAAGAAAACGTTTAAACCTCAATCATCGAGTACCAAGTAACACAAAAATCTCACCTATGTTAGGGTGGTAGCAGGTGGTCGTGAATTTGACATTTGGCGGCGAATATGGGTAGGCGTGTGGGAACTGGATGGACAGCTTGTACTTGAACCCTTCAAAAACCTGGAACGGAAATTCTAATTTAATGAACGAATGATTTTTATCAGCAATCGAAATACGTACGAGTAGGTAAGCCTTGAAAAGATCAGCCAGAAAATAAAGATAATTATCAGAGAAAGTAAATAGGCACAATTGAACTGAAAAATAAGAATCCCCGAAGAATAAGTTTCAAAAAATTGTGCTCTTCGGAAGAGTTCAAAACGAAAACGTCTGCCAAGTGGGTGTGGCACATAGCTTCCTCGTATCCGTAACATGACTGTACAGATCATTGAAAATTATTATTGACTAAAGAACTTCGTTCAATTAGGCGAAGTAAATGTTGAATTAGGGTAAATTTATTGTTATGCAGGAGCGTAACTTGATAAAATAAAGGTAGGCATGTTCAACTATTGAACAAGCTATAAAATATACCTAATAAGTCCAAACAATCACTTAAAATTATGCGCGTAACAAAGATTTCACGTTTGCGCATGCACAGAGGCTACTATTGATCCGAGGGTCATGAAACCTATAGGGGACCATCTACACATCAAACCGAACAATCCCTGAAAATTTCATCGAAATTGGTCAAGAACTCCCGGAGTTATGCGCGTAACAAGGATTTCACGTTTGCGCATGCGCAGAGGCTACTATTGATCCGGGGGTCATGAAACTCATAGGGACCATCTACACCAAACCCGAACAATCCCTGAAAATTTCATCGAAATTGGTCAAGAACTCCGGAGTTATGCGCGTAACAAGGATTTCACGTTTGCGCATGCGCAGAGACTACTATTGATCCGGAGATCATGAAACTCATAGGGGACCATCTACACATTAACCGAAACAATCCCTGAAAATTTCATCGAAATTGGTCAAGAACTCCGGAGTTATGCGCGTAACAAGGATTTCACGTTTGCGCATGCGCAGAGGCTACTATTGATCCGGAGGTCATGAAACCTATAGGGGACCATCTACATCCCAACCCGCACAATCCCTGAAAATTTCATCAAAATCGGACTACAACTTCGTGTAGTTTTGCCCGTAACAAGGATTTACTGACAGACATACAGACACACAGACAGACACGGAACCAAAATTGTTCAGAAAGGTCAAAAACGCAAAATGAAAGTGGAATTTTTGATTTTGGAGACAAAAAAATTTTCACATTCCGAAAGCGAAAACAATGCTTCCGCTACTTTAGTAGACTCGGAAGCAAAATAGGAGTGCAAGCTTGAAAAAGGAAAATTTGCTTCACCTTCCTAACTTCAAAATATTTATACAATAGTGAAGAAGAAAATCTACCTACAGAAAATCTAAAATACAGAACAATACCATACTTAATAATCGAAAATGCTAAGCCATAACATACTACAGTATATTTAAGTGGATTTTTCGGAAGAAAATTTCGGGCCTCCTTAAACACATGAAAAAGTTTTCTTAGTCTATTTATAAGTTCTACTATATGCTTTTTATAACTTGGGCGATTATCAATTATTATGCCCAAATACAATGAAATGTTAATTTTCATATTTCACAGTGAGGGAGGAAATTTAACGCTCTTTTCAACGGTATCTTCAAAATTGAGTTAAGAGGGTTGAGTTAATAAGTTCTACTATATGCTTTTTATAACTTAGGCGGTTATCAATTATTATGCCCAAATACAATGAAATATTAACTTTCTTATTTCACAGTGAGGGAGGAAATTTAACGCTCTTTTCAACGGCGTCTTCAAAATTGAGTTAAGAGGGTTGAGTTAATAAGTTCGACTGTATGCTTTTTATAACTTGGGCGATTATCAATTATTATGCCCAAATACAATGAAATATTAATTTTCTTATTTCACAGTGAGAAAGGAAATTTAACGCTCTTTTCAACGGTATCTTCAAAATTGAGTTAAGAGGGTTGAGTTAATAAGTTCTACTATATGCTTTTTATAACTTAGGCGGTTATCAATTATTATGCCCAAATACAATGAAATATTAATTTTCTTATTTCACAGTGAGGAGGAAATTTAACGCTCTTTTCAACGGTATCTTCAAAATTGAGTTAAGAGGGTAGAGTTAATAAGTTCTACTATATGCTTTATATAACTTAGGCGATTATCAATTATTATGCCCAAATACAATGAAATATTAATTTTCTTATTTCACGGTGAGGGAGGAAATTTAACGCTCTTTTCAACGGTATCTTCAAAATTGAGTTAAGAGGGTTGAGTTAATAAGTTCTACTATATGCTTTTTATAACTTAGGCGGTTATCAATTATTATGCCCAAATACAATGAAATATTAATTTTCTTATTTCACAGTGAGGGAGGAAATTTAACGCTCTTTTCAACGGTATCTTCAAAATTGAGTTAAGAGGGTTGAGTTAATAAGTTCTACTATATGCTTTTTATAACTTAGGCGATTATCAATTATTATGCCCAAATACAATGAAATATTAATTTTCTTATTTCACAGTGAGGGAGGAAATTTAACGCTCTTTTCAACGGTATCTTCAAAATTGAGTTAAGAGGGTTGAGTTAATAAGTTCTACTGTATGCTTTTTATAACTTAGGCGGTTATCAATTATTATGCCCAAATACAATGAAATAGTGAGTACAAATTTCTTATTTCACAGTGAGGGAGGAAATTTAACGCTCTTTTCAACGGTATCTTCAAAATTGAGTTAAGAGGGTTGAGTTAATAAGTTCTACTATATGCTTTTTATAACTTAGGCGGTTATCAATTATTATGCCCAAATACAATGAAATATTAATTTTCTTATTTCACGGTGAGGGAGGAAATTTAACGCTCTTTTCAACGGTATCTTCAAAATTGAGTTAAGAGGGTTGAGTTAATAAGTTCTACTATATGCTTTTTATAACTTAGGCGGTTATCAATTATTATGCCCAAATACAATGAAATATTAATTTTCTTATTTCACAGTGAGGGAGGAAATTTAACGCTCTTTACAACGGTATCTTCAAAATTGAGTTAAGAGATTGGTTCAAGGGTAGTGGATGGATTGTTTTTGGACTTATGGAATCATCTAGGATACCCACTTTCATACCCCGTTTTCTCATTCTATATTCAACTAATCACACTAATTTTGATTGCGTAGTTTGAACCTCCTTGTTACAGAAAGCATTAAAAACAAGCCAATTATAGAAACCACACTCTAAGAACGTTATAATGTACTGCACAACGTACCGTGCCATCTGCTCCAGAAATGGTGGCCACCCATTTGAAAAGGTTCTCTCCTTCTGGGAACGCCGAAATGCCTTTCTCAGCGGACATCAAAAAAAAAAAAAAAAAATAAAAATAAAAATAAATAAATAATGAAAAATGACAAACGACAAACGTTTCGCTAGCTAACAACGATGTAAAATCACAACAATATTTAAAAGAACACACATTAAGGAAAAAAAATTAAATCAGATTAGTTTGGCAAAATCAATTTGAATTTTTGGCATATTATCAAATTGAAAATTTTGGCAAGGTAATTTGAACCTTTGGCACAAATAAATTTTAATATTTTTGGCATCTCAATTTCAACTTTCGGCTTACCATACCAATTCGAGCTTTTGGCATATTAATTTATACTTTTCACAACCCCAACTATTCCAACGTTCCACCCCATATAATGACCAATAAATGTTCTTTCTCTCTCTCTCAAAAAAATAATATATATTTAAAAGAAATGACCCCTCTTCTTTTGCATGAATATATGTTATAGTATTATGACATAACACTTAATCCTGCAAAAAAGGACATACACACATATAGAGTTGTGCATTAGTATTAAAAATGTATTGACAAAGTATCGCACTATTTCAGACTATTGGTAAAATACCTAAAATATTCTAGGTGCTAGAAGAACACCATTTATCCTCAGGAGCGGCGAGTTATAGAATCTAGAATTAGGCACACCCATCGCAACTCTTATAGCAAATAAATGTTTAGATGATGTGTCAATTGAACGATTTCGTTCACAAATACGTCACTGATCAAAATATGGATGTACATGTTCCATGGAAATGTAAAAGTTGTGACAACAGGAGCCAGGAGAAAATATAAGTCCGCATTTCTCACTCCCTACAGCTGTTACTAATCAGAGGTACACAACTTCCATCGTCACTACTCAGCTAAATATTTATTGGGGCTGTTATATCCACTATGAAAGAACATACCATCATCTATGGATGTCCGCTGCAGGAAAAAAATTGGATCAAACCAAGTACCCTTATCAGCCCATTATTTCAGTGTCACACGGTTTTTCCTCACTCCCTACAATGTTTTGAAAAGTAGCCCCTAACAGACAGGAAAGGGTGTTTATGAAGTTACTTCTGTTTTGTTGACATCCCTTATTCAAGATGGTCCCAACGCTGGTGGTTGGATTTTGCCTAGACCTTCCCAGTCAGTTCTACAGGGAAAACCATCCCTGGAGGCAGCAGTGTGGGTTTTTTAACTCTCACTCCCTACTCCAGTAACATTCTGACCGTGGCAAGTGAAACTTGATCCCACTTGTTGACAATTAGTGTAGTTGTTGGAAGTTCGTTGACAACATTTTGGTTCAACCAGTTTCAATTGATTTGTGCTTGTAAAGGCGGTGAAAGGCTATAACATCACTCCCTACAATATTATCAAAATGGTCACCGTCAAGGAAGTGCAAAGAACAATTCAGAGGGAGATTAATGCAAAAAAAGCGCCAGGCTACGACTTAATTACAGGACAAATCTTAAAGCACCTGCCCAGAAAAGTCGTTGTCAAAATAACAAAGATCATAAATAGTGCCTTCAAGCTATGCCATGTACCCCAGCTATGGAAAATCGCGGAGATAATCATGATTCCCAAGCCCGGAAAACCTCCTAATGAGTTGACGTCCTATAGGCCTATCTCGCTCCTGCCAGTTCTGTCCAAGTTGTTCGAAAAACTCCTCCAAAAGAGACTGCTATGCATTATAGAGGAACGGAACCTAATTCCTAAGCATCAATTCGGTTTTAGGAAGCACCATTCTACTATAGACCAAGTACATAGAATAACTAGTATTATTGAGAGAGCGCTAGAGGAGAAGAAGATCTGCTCTGTCATCTTCCTTGATGTGACTCAGGCATTTGACAAAGTTTGGCATGAAGGTCTTATTCACAAGCTTCGTAAAATGCTACCAGAACGTTATGCTACACTCTTGCAGTCCTACATATCCAGCAGATATTTCTGTATAAAACAGGATGGTGCCTTTTCAGAGCCAAAAAAGATAGAAGCTGGAGTCCCACAAGGCAGC